>CABPRJ010000511.1:431257-585699 GCA_902439185.1 Cinara cedri | reverse complement strand
AAATGCCACTGTCTAGAATAAAATCGTAGATGATAGGTACATATTTTTATTTATTGTGTAGTATAGTAGGCATTTGAAATATCGGCTTTTATTTCATACTAATAAATTCAAAAACGTAATTTTTAATATTTTCATATTTTTTTTTTTTTTTTTATTACGTTTTTCGGTTAGTTAAATTCAACTGAAAAAACGTTGTCTATCAAGCCGTGGACAAATTCGCGACACTTCCTATTTCGAAACGTTTTTCCACAACATCGAAGTTAGATTTTTAATAATATAATAATAACTGATGGCAATAGTATTTATTTAGTATTATGTATCAAACGCGTTGTCGAAATTGTAACAGAAATTAGAACAATAATTGTCACCGCGATAATATTATTATAAATTATTGGTATCGGTTGATCGTATTTCCATCGGATAGGTTTACAAGTGGTCGTGAAAACTCCGTGACTACCCGTATTTAATATACGAGGTACCAGGTGATCCATTCAAGTAGGTACACTCATTATCTCGGAAAGTGTTAACTTTTTCCGAAATTTGTTTTCTAGAACATTGAAGAAACAAGCAGCTCTACAATATTATATCTATGTCATTTTTTGTCACCCTTATTTTCGGAGGTAAAACCACTATACCTATCTTTGATTTTCAAATGGAAATCTATATTAAAAATATCATAAATAGACGGAGTATTAGTTAAAATAAATTTTAGTGTTGACATTTTTGATTTCCGTCGATCCGTTGACGAAAAACTCCATTTTTAAGTTTGGGTTGAAGGAGAGTAATGGAGTGTTATTTTTGTGGCTGCAAGGCACGCGCGCGTGTTTATAATGCACCACTACTCTCCACCTCGGTATCACGCAAAGCTAATAATTTCATATATTAATCAATTCTACATTATAATTTTTCTACTACTAGCAAATAAAGATTATTATTGTTAAAAAAATGGATCGCTCGGTATATAATATACAGGATTTGACAATTTTCTATATTCCGTTGCAGATGGAAAATAGTCAAGTCCTGCAAATACGCCCTGTACATAGTTTTGTGCAATACACGTCTGTTTAATTTAAGACCGGCGAACTAGGTCGAACCACTTATTCGTAAGTATACGTAACTACTCGTGACACTTTAAAAAATGTTGCTTACCCGTGGAAAAAAAATGTTCAATATTTATAAATATTTAAAAAAATAAGTTTGTGGCGACAAACAGTTAAAAACTAAAAAAATAAAAAAAAAATACCTAAACTTATTTTACTGCATAATATAGGACGTTTAACAGACGGTTTAGAATTTTTAGTTACCAACGATGTACTTTAATGCTTTTAGCTTTAAAATAGTTTAAAAAAAGAACCATCGGTTGTTTTAATAAAGTATTAAAATAACTGTACGCTAAAATTGTTCTTGATAAAAAAAAGCAATAAATGTGTTTGCTGACATTTTCAGCAAATAGCTAAACTCAATTTTTTTTGTATAATACATAGACCTACCTATTATATCAAATTCTATACATAATCGTATAAAACATGTTCGAGCGAAAAGTGTTGTAAATAATGTTCATTTTTTCGAGGTCAGTCAATTGATAACTGCTGTTGTCAAAGAATACATGTATAAGCTGTTATTCCGACGTGATTCAATTTAAAATATCTAATGAAAAAAAAAAAAAAAAAAATTAAAAACCGATAAATCAACGGAAATATATCAAACTATATTATTTATCTTCAACAAACATTTTTTTTTTTCGTACATAATAAACTGTTACCGTAATGCAAAAAGTGACTAAAAGAAACGGATATTTTAAAAACATTTTAATTTTTTTTTTAAATTTCAAACTATATTCAATTTTTGAATTCAACCAAGAATTATGTGTTAAGTGGTTCCTAAACTATTTATAATATCATTCGAGCACATTATTCGTATATAATGTGCATAATATATAGGGATAAAATAATACATTTTTTTTCTAAACGGTCACTTTTTGCACGACGGTGACAATATGCATTTATATTTTATTAATTAAGACAAAATATATCGTGCTATTTTTTTGAAATAAAAATATTTATGACTATTTATTATATTGATTTTTTATATGACATATGATATAATAAAAAAAATAAGTTTATAATTATATTTAAATGATGACTAAATACGCCCCTGTAATCTGTAATCTGTGATCTTGTAATTCATCATTATTTTTTTTTAAAACACAACAAATAAATGTAACAAGTCATACTATTGGATTTTTATCAGCTATTATTTTTGCCACTTATTAAAAATAATATTAGTAGGTAGTGAATTAGATTACAAAAAAAAAAAAATACCGTCTGTAACGGTTGCAGGCACATCATAATATCGTTATGGTTCTATAGTCGTGAATCTTTTATTCAACATTCAGATTAACAAAATATTATTTAGTTATGAGTAAAGCTCGGATTTTAAAGCAAATGCTTTTTTTTTATATGTATAAAATAGAAATATTTTTTTTATACATAAATTCGTTTCATCCTGATTCCAAATAAACGAATTTTTGTTTGCTTTTTTATTGCCTTTTTCAGTCATTCTAGTTGTGGAATTTAATTATGTTATAGTAATAAAAACAAATTTCATTTAATTAATAAGAAATGTGACTCATAACTTATGAGGTATCTACGTAATGTGTATGTATATTATTATCCCAATAAAAATACGTAAATACGTCAATTATAAATATGTATACACCTGACATCGTTTTTAATGATGTAACCTTACTACCTTAGCTACCGATAATTATGATCGTCATTATTATATGTATTATTATGTCATAGTCATTATTTTGGTTAAAATTCAAACGAAAATATTAAAATTTGCATTTGTCTTTACATTCCGAATTCAGTTCCAAATTATTTACATTCCATCTATAAAAAATAGTATTTGTGTATAGGACAAGTTAAAAGAGAATATACAGGAGTCAGAATCTTAAAGGAACTCTTAAAGAATAATCGAGCATTTGATTGAAATGGAGTATTGGAGTTGTAGACCAACTATGGATTGATCAAAAATATAATAAAAACTGATAAAAAAAACTTAGGGGGATGGGTTGGACACTCAGTCCCTCCTCCATGATTACGTCACTTTTAACTATTATTTCGTTTTCAGATCATTAACATAATATTAATACAAAATGTTAAGATATTACGAAGTTGTTTGCAGTTTTTAGAGTTTTAGTGTTTTAGTGACAGAAGAATCGTCATTTAAATTAAATTAAATTAAATTAAAGTATGTACGTTTTATAGTATATACTCGATAGTTGAATATACAAAATTTTAAACACGAATCAAAACTACGCGTATTTTAAACGTCTCGATAGTATTAATTTCGTCTAGAAACTGTATATTATTCCGGTTGTAGGGCGGACGATTTTATATCATTTTGAATACAAATATTTATTCGAATCATTATTTTATACATCCGTTATTATATACGCTATACTTTTATTTTGTTCGTATTACGATTTATTTCTCGGTCAATATTTGTAAGATTTCTATTTAATTTCCACCTCCCCCCTCCTCCAACCGTGCAATCCTAAACAAATAGTAGAAAAATCATGAGTTTCACTATACATAATAATATCACATTGTATGTATATGTTTTTTCTTCCTTCTAGAAGTTTTACGCTTTATTATAAAACGCAAACTTTTACTTTTAATTTAATATTCCGGCAAAGATATTATTATACGCAATATCCAATCGATAGTTCATAATTTATAATACAATATAGAACTGTACATATAGCGAGGCGCGCTAAACTTTCGAAGGATATTATTATTTCCTCTCTTTCTCGAGTCCACGTTCCGTCTGTGTATGTAAATATTTAAGAGTTCATAAATCATAAACTGTTGGTTAAGTATTATACTACGCTCGCAATATCTATGTATGTATATACGATAAAGATTTTACTGTACAATAGTATCATAATAATATGTGTGTTACCGGTTTTCGGAAAAAAAATGTATTGCCACCGTACCTATCAGAAAATTATGACACGAAACAGAAAACAACAAGTATTTTCCCATACATAATCGAAAGCATACGGAGTTCTTGAAATAACGCCTAAAAAAAATTTGAAAAAAATACAGTCAATACAAAATTGTTTTATCTTTAATCTTTAATTGCCCTCTCCCCCAAAAGATGGCCGTCCCGCCAAAGAAATTTGTTTACATTACGACGTTTCTTTTCCACCCACCAGTTCTCGGGTCCACTGAACTTTCATTCCTCCTTTTGCACTGTAGTTTTCTCATATTAAAGAAGGCCTTTTTAAAATCACCACTCTTTTATCGCATAACCATACGTTCACGTCAAGAATCGTGGCCGTTTTATTTCCGTAGTTTCCTTGACGGTACACGGACTTTGGAACGAATTTCGGAGTACATCATCATATTGTATTATCTTCTCTATCGACCGCATTGTGGGCCACCGTATGACCCATTTTTTTATCTCACGCATTTGCGCCTTTTTCTCAACGTCTTCTAATCCCAGTCCTCCCGCTTTTATCGGAGTCCTGTACGTCTCGGGAACGTACAGACCGACCGGTCATACTTATCACGGAGTTATAGTACATACTTTAACTTTAAAATCGAAATTACTCGAACGTTTATATTTGACGATAGATTAACAATTAATATTAATTTTTTATCTCAGTAACGCATACAAATTTTTTTTTTCAATAAATTAGACGGTTTGCACTTACAATAGTAAAACGTTAACAATGTAAATCGTAAAATTTACTTAAATAATTTGTGTAAAGGAAGTATTTACGAGAGAGGGGTTTTGATCCCTTCAACCCCTCCACTGTATGCTCCGTTGTTTTTTACGCATTTATTTGTACAGTTAATCGAACACAACAATGATACCTATTATAATATTTTAAATATTTATTCGATCGACCTAGGATATCGAAAAACTCGCAGAAATATTGTATTCGTATAGATTTTTTTTTCTCGACCGCGCGTTCTAAAAAGGAATACGCGTCCTTGCCGTACACCGCCGAATAAAATAAAACAATAACACTCTCCGAGGAAGTATTATAATACGAATAAATCGCATACCGCTGCACGAGGTTTCAATATTTTTTTATTATTTTTTTTTTTTTTCATTTTTCCAGAGAGCCACCTTAATCCGAGCTGGGGTCGTCTCTCGACACGCTGCAATGTGAGCCCGTCGATATTATATTTTATTAGATCAAACGGAAATGTAGCGGTGCGATTTGAACAATATCATACTCTCATTGTTGTTATGGAACTCGACAATTTTGTCGACGGAATCAATAACAGTTGCATAAAATATACTCGGTAGGTATACGATAGCCAATGCTCAGGTATAAATGTATAATCGATGATATTCCATCGGCACGAGGAGCACGAAAATCTGGTTTATTAATTTTAACACTTAATTTCGTATTACGATAGTTTTATCTTTTATTTTTTCAGTTTATCTAGATTATCGATTTAATTATTTATCTTTATCTATATTGTTATGACGTGTACATTTTATCTCCGTCTAGAGAATTAGTCCAGTAGTTATCTCTTATCTTTATCTAGGGATTTTTTTTTGAAATTTATCTTGGTACAACAATACGAGTAGGTGTAATCTAATGCACCTAGGCGTAAGTGCATTATTATTATTATTATTATATACCAAAATGTAAAACGGAGAAATGGACACGAGTCGTATTATCTCGAATTGGTTTCGGGTATGTATGACCGCGATAATGGTAATTTATTATCTATACATATCTACAGCGGTCGACTTATTTTATTTTTTCTATTGTACGCAAAATAATAATAATATGTGTAGGCAAATATTTTTTTAACAGACCCGATGACAATAATAATAATAATGTATATCTAACCTACCCTATCTAATATACATTGGATTCGATAAAATCAATTTCATACGTTTTCCGAACCGTTTTTATCGTTATCGAAGTTTTTGAAAAACGAATTTCGACAACAATGCAAATAAAAAAAAAAAGTATATTAATATAATAAAAATACATTTTAAATGATTTATCGAAAATAACAAATAATAAATTGTTGTTCTATTTGTTTAGTTAAAAAACAACAAGATATATTGTATTAAAGTAGAAGGTTTTCTTTAGTTTTATATTGGTTTCATGTAATGATGTGGGGGAGGAGGGTTGTTGTTTTTTTAAGAAACTTTTTAACGGGATAAAATATCATTGCGAAAGTTTCTGCCGCACGTTTGCCCGATGAAATATCTCCGAGCGAAGCTTTCCGGCGCGCGCGATACGGTTTTAATCAAAAACGATTCAAACAACAACACATATAATAATAATAATATGAAAATGTACGTGATCTCTGTTCGCGTGTATAATACTGTTCTATCTCACAAGTATAATTAAATATAAAAAATAAAAAATAGGTACGTATCTAGAATATTATTATTTAACAGGACGCCCTTCGCGAGCACAAATTTCATCAACCACTCAAAAACATGTTGTCTAATATAGACTATCGCGCAAAGTGACTTTCATTCTATAAATAAAACGCATCAATATCATTAATTTTACTGATGTTTTTTTTTTTTTCAAAGAAATTTTCAAGTCGTCTAATCGTTAATTTTATGTAAATTCTATAATTTAAACGGGTGGGGGGGGGAATAGGGGGTTTATTTTACACATTGCAATGTTCGAGAATTATTTACGATCGGCGCTAAGATTATCTAGATAAAAACCGCAAAAGAGATAATTTATTACGTACATATAACTACGTTTTTATGTTTAGATTAAATCAGAATATAATAATATCTGCCTATATAATTTTAATTATTTTCACGAGTTTTCTTAATATTACAACATAATGGTTTTCAGTTATCTGGGTAAATGAAAGAATTAATCTTTTATCTAGATGAAAATATTACGCGACGTTGTTCGATATATTAGCCTGTGGGCTTTCCAAAACACGATACTACAATAGGTACGATCCGATCTTGTTTCGATATGCGTGAACGATCGAGTACAGTTGGCCCGTTTATAATATACTCCTTTACCACTCAAAAAAAAAAAAAACAAATAAATGAATATTAATAAAATGATGCTAATATTTTGTCGGAGGCGTATAAAAAATACCTAGAGTATAATTCATGACCGACATTGTCTGACGTATAACGTATCAAAAACTGGATCGGTGCTGAACAGAAATAAAAAAAATTGGTTACGACATTTTTCATTTTGGTGCGAATCGTATCTACACGTTGTTTAAATACCGGGTGTTTGCTCTCCGTTAAAACGGTCCGACCATATCATTGGCTCACACCGCCCGTTTTTATGTCAATAACAGTGGGTACAAGTATATGTACAAGTTACAGGGTGGTCCATTTGTTACGAACCAACGGTTCTCGGAGAATATTTTTAGTGAATTAAATTCACTATCAAACTTTGATCTCTTTTTCTTTTTTAATCGATTATGAAATCGTTTAAGCTTAATCAAAACATTATTTTTAAACACAAATTCGAATAGAGAATATTTGTCTAAAAATGTTGATATGCATAACACTAATATCGGATTTACCGATTATTGGTAATAACAGCAGCTTATAATATGTATCGGAGGAGTAGAGAAGTGTAAACAACTTTAAATCCGTTTTTCACATGAAAAACTAACGAATTTTCTCCACTATACGTTTGTCTTATTTTTAGGGCGTTTTCTCTTTATTCGAATGTGTGTTTAAAATGGAAGGGGGTTTCTATTTGAAAATCCATAGTGCATAATCATTTAAACTATAACAGGATCAGGGGAAAACTGAAATAAGGTTTTAACGATTCCACAACGATAAATGGACCACCCTGTATTATAGTTTGACTGATACGAGTATAAAATAAATGCACCGACCGGTTAGGCTGTAGTGTACGTATGATAATAATTCTAAGAACAATAATTCGAATCACATGTGCGACCGACCTTGACCAAAATATCATTTTGTGTACCATAATATACACGAGCATGTAGGTATAGGAATATTTAAAAAATACAAATATAATCAACGTAAAAAATACATTGTACAAATATAATAAAGAGGGTCGGTGGCGCCAAATATTGTCCGAGGCCCTGGACATAAAATACTGTCGAGAGGCATTCATATTTTACATTTGATTTCTTATCCAACTGGACAAATCATCATTAAGTACATTTAAGTTATAAAGAACATTCAGAACTATTATCACACTAAAAATGTTGGAAATGTGCGTTCGCATATTATTATTGTAATAATGATTAAATGTACAACAGGCGAAACGAATGATAACACTAATTTATAGAATTTATGAGCACGCGCACAGAATCATTTTCTAAACCTATTTCTCCACTTGTCACGTCCAGTCTGATATTGAATTATCTATGTTTCGACTTATGGAGAAGTTAAAATAAAGAAAAAATCATTAATTTGAAAAAGTTAATTCCGAGGAGAGTTGACAAAGTATAATCAATAATTATCATTTTTTAGAAAAATACGAAATATGTTTTGCAAATAAAACACGCCTAAATTATTCCAATGGCGTACGTGTGTGTTATCACTAAAACAGAAATACACAGCTAGGAACACCGTTAAATTACGTGCGTCAATTTAGCCCCCCGACTTTCGACTTCGGACCAATGCCAATATTTTGTAACATATTTGTAACTATTTGTAGCTTAGTTTTCAGAATTCGTAACTCAGTACTTTAATGGCTATGGAAGTTTTAGTGATGGTAGGCCAACTTCATGTAGCCCTCGGCTTTGTTCAATTTACTCCGAACCAACGCCAATATTTTGTAATTAATTTGTAACTATTTATTACTCACTGTTCATAATTTGTAACTCTGAACTTTGGTCAGTTATGTAAAGTGAATTTTAAAATCTGATTACCAATTAGTTACTCTATGTGTTTCACAGTTTCACTTACGAATATTTTGACACGAGACCTTTCAGAAGCGTGTGCGTTACCCTTTTGCCGTTCTTGAATTTAAAAAAAAACCCAATACTGCTGATGGGTAGGCCTGCAATGTTGTTCATATTGTATTACACTGTGCACAGTGATGAATTACTGCAAACAAAAAACGGTTCTCAGCATAGTAAACATTTTTATATCAAAAGAATAATGTTAATGGAGGAATAAATTGAACTCACATAAAAACCAAAAAAGTAAAAAACAACTAAATACTGAAAAATTTCGAATATAAGTACCTAAACATAACTCAAAAAACGCTGCAAGTAATGATTCGAAAATTGCACCACGCCCAGAAAGTGATTATACCTGTTGGTGAAAAGTTAGATCTCTACAGTTATTTTCCACCGAATCACAACAGAGAAACCGAAATCGATGTCAATTACATAAACTAGTATTATTGTAAATACGTAATTATTATTTGTCGTCATATTTTATGAAACATGAATGAATGACTCGTATGTCGTTTTTCGCCGGCGAACTTATATTTTAAACGGGTTTAATTATATTATTATGTAAATGTTATTCGTTTCAAAAAACGTATAGAAACCAGAATTAATCATAATCACATTACCACCGTTACCTTTACAGATTAGTTCAAACGATCATTTATAAAGATAGCCGTTTTATCTCCTTTTTTTTTTTTTTTTTTATTATTTATTATTCCGTTTAAAATTCGTCCGAAATCTCTCGCAGTCTTCAAAGACATACATTAGTATAATTAAAAGCTGTTTAATTAGGTTTCTATTACATCTTTTCATTCCGAAATCATTCCGAACACGATTACACGAATTTTCAAGTTTCCGCTGATCGCAACGAAGTACAGAATTGATCGGATTTCTGTTTCTGTTTTAAAATGTACTTCAATTATTAGGCTTCTAGAAAAAAAAAAAATCAACTAGATTTACTCAGTTATAGTTATCGATAGGTTTCGTAATATTTTAATCGTATGAAGAATAAACGCAATTTTAAGTTAATGAACCGCAGAAAACACGTCACGGATACATTGTATGTACCTGTACACGATTATAGTATAATGAAATATCAAATATATATGTATATGGATATTTGAACTTTAATAGTATATCATTAAAATATTAACACCCATAGTCACGGGCCCTTACAACCGTTACTCGTAAGAATATTACAAATATACTATTATAATACATTAATAAATTATATGAAAAATGTACGTTACACATTCAAAGTACACTGCGACTATAAGTAATATGATTAAAATCGATTTTGTTCTGAAATTATGTACTTGAGCCAAGTTACAAGGAAACAATATAAAAATTATTGTGATAAGTAATTCACGCAAGACGACTTTATGATTTGTTTACGAATCATAGTTGTTATATTTTATCGGATCCCCTCACGTTGAAAATTCCCGGTTTCCAAATTTTTAACGTTGCACTTGGTCACTTACCCACGTGCGCATTGACGGGGAAGCCGTAAAATCTCGGAATGTATAATCCCGGAATAAAAGTGCGTTTTTACCGAATGTAGAACGGCGGAAAAAGAAAATTTGTGAACCATATAGTCACGGGCCGTAAAAACCTGGAATCGAAAACCGTGCAAAACGTATACGTACGAATTGTTTGTCCCCGGATTTTAAACGGTTGGACTGCAATTCACCGGAAACCTTATGAACCCGGATTGTGTGTTTTCGGAAGAAAAAAAATATAGTCACGGACCGTATAATCCCGTAAAACAAGTTTTTCCGATCCGTAATCGAGGACTGGATTTCGCGGGGAAAATATAGACAGGTACGCGTACCGTTGCTGGTCCCGATCGCTAATTGCCAAACCCTATACGGACTATCTATATCATAGAATCTGTGAGACACCATTATATTGGAAAACATTGACTTTTTTCGGATTTTCGTTTTTGAACAACTTGAGAAATCAGTAGCTCTAAGGAGTTACATTACCATAATTTTAGTCGCCCTCATTTAATATTTTTGCGGTTAAAATAATCCCTTTTGGTTTTCAAACGGATCTCGTAATCGTTTTTAATAACGAATATTGTTAATGCTTGTTGGGGATAGTTTCATAAATATTCTCATTTTATCGCCCCAATCTGCTAGCTGATGCCTGTTTACGGGGGGGGGGGAAGGGCATTGACATAACTAGGAAGAAATAAAAAAGAAATAAACATCATTGTTAAACCAAAACGTTTCTTGCCCCACTACGAATCTATAAACGTTTACGTTTACGTAAATTCACCGAGCCCACATCTTCAGTCGTGATAACGATTTGGTAATGCAGCTCATTACGTATTCACGTCGTTAAATCACGACTGCGCTTACCTTCGGCGACAAACGTGATTGCTCATACGCGAACTCGAACGCGTTCTCACCGACCGTCGATTTCAAAAACCGAAACCCGAGACCGATAGGATTGATAACAGATAATAACCGGTATTTAATTTAAAGTTTTTGAAATATTTGTATTGTTGTGATAGGTATTGTATTTAACAGAGTACAAAATTACTTAAAATATTTACACATAGTTTTGAACTTTGTACAACAATTACTGTTAAAATTTAATTTAAATCAATATTGTGTAACCTCATTTGTTCATTAAATTTCTTGCTTGGTGTGTTACATACACGGGGTTTTGAAATTTACACGTCACAGTAAAATTCGTCAAAAAATTACTTATATAAAATCATTTTGGAATTTTAAATTGTCCGTTATTTTTGGGGACGAACCGCTTTTGGTTTTCGTAAAACGATTTGCGCACGAAAACTTCCGAAAGTAAATGAAGTGTTTTAGTTCACAAAATACATTTCGGTGTGGACGTTTCCGTTTTCATCCACGGTGTGTCACGAGTATAAATCGGATTAGGGTTATATTCTGTTCTGCGTCTACTACCGACCGCTCGTCTGCAACAGCTAGCGGGCAGCCGCGGGTTTTTGAAATCCATAACTCCACTACCTCGCCCCCTCCTTCCCCCCAACCGCCGCTCCGGAAAATAAGACCCGGTCGCGACGTTGACGCGGTTCGTGCGCCGCCGCCACTAATCGAATTGTACGTTTTTGAGACGCGCGATTCGTGAATTTTTTTTTCGCTAAACATATACGTGCGGACGTATAATACTATTGTGCGTTTATATTATGTAGTGTCGCGGGACGGAAGAGCGAAATCGTATTGTAATAACGACACGAACAATGCGTACGACAATGAACGCGTTCCGTGCGGAAACTCGCGGAAAGATGGGAATTCCGGATTGTTCGTGGGGCGGCGGCGACACGGCGCGCGGGCCGGAGTGCCGGCGGAAAACTTCTGCCCGGCGCGCCCGGAAAAACGCGGGCACGTAATCGCAAATCTCGGCCTCTCTCTCTCTCTCTCTGTCTCTGTCCTCGGCCCCGCGTGCGCAATAAATTATGCATCGCGAAAATGTTTTTCGCCCGTCGTCGCGTCCAACTGTTGCGGCAAATCGTCCGGCATACACACACACACACACACACACACACACAGATAACGTACATGATAACAATACGACGTGTTCCGCGGGCGCGTGATTGATGACGACTCGGTAAAACGCGACCGGAGTTCGGGGACCGAAACCGTACACGAAACGATAATAATTATTATCCAGACGAGGCGTAACCGTTCTCCGGAGGATTGCTGCCGCGGCGTTAAACGTTTTTATTAGACGTCCCGCGTGGCTTTGCCCGCGCCCGGTGGCGTAATCGCGGGGGTGGGGGGGTCCCCGCCAGATGCCCGTCCGGGTCTCAAATCTTCCTCCCTCCCCCACCCTCCTCTTTTGTAGACTTTTTATTATTATTTTTTTTTCTCTTTCAATAGTTCGCTCATCAAACACCCAAGACCGCCATCGACGCACGCTAGATGTACGCGAATAAACGTAATATGGATTTATAACCGAATATTTTTTACGTTTTTTATTAATGTACCTATATAATACGTGTGCAGTGTATACATTACACCTGTATCGATTACAAGGAACGTCAGGACGCATGTTCTCTATTTTAAAGAGAACTAAGGCGTACTTGCTGAATTATTTACTATCATACAAACATTACAAATATGTTGTTCATTTGAATCGATTAAGTGTTGGTTGGCTACACTGTCAGTAAACCAACAGACCCACTGATTCTGAAGCCAAGATGAGTAGATTTTTTGTTTTAAATTGTATTGTTTTTTTTGTTATAAATGTCTATCTAGTATGCAGTATTTACTCTTAGTTCTAACAATGAAATTTTTGTCTGTTCCAAACCCGATATCAATTATCCCCGGTAAATAATTATTTGTCAATAGGTTCGTAGCTCTCGTTCTATACAATTCCCATAAGTTATCTACTACTCCTCTTCAAGACATAGCCGAACGAAGAAACAAAAACATGCCTCTTCGTGTCGTCTCTTGTTTTCTTGTTTCCATCTCGTCCTTACCACAAAAATTAAATTTTCGTTCAAAAAATAGCAATAATGTTTTTTAACCTTAAGAAAGTCAAACCCCATCCTCTTGAATTTACGTAGCTTAATAAAATTTACCATTAGTGAATAAATCAATTAAATTAATTAAACCTAATCTAACCGAATTTTGAAAGTCTATTTCAATTTTCTTAAGTTTGTTGTTCTGCGGTTAGGAGAAGAATATTGGAGCATCATTTGTGTGGTGGTACACGCTTTTTGAATAGAATAATGCCCGGCCTTTTTTTTTCGACGTGTCTTATTCTTGTTTAGTGGACCACGTTTCGGGGTTTTTTTTTTCATTTTTATTTCAATTAAACCGCCACACGCCTGCATTTTCGCTCCTACTAAATTTGTTTGTACACTGCAGAACGCACGAGAACGCTAAACGTGCACACAGGGGTGACTTTCCTCGAATGATATTTCTTTCGTTTGGAAATTTCGTTAGGTTGATGGGTACGCATTACAATTTTGGCGAGCAATAACACCTATTTTCGGAGATTTTCACCAAAAACAGCAGCAACGACCTGCGAACGTTTATATATACCTAAAATGACCTCTAAAGATACATCTTCAGTATGAAAAAAAAAACATTTTGATGGATTTAAAAGAAAAGATTACCGGAACGGGAACTCCCTTATTTTCTTTATCATACACATCAGATTCGCAGCATAGGAATTTAGACCGAGTTCTTGTATCCAATAGTCCGATTTACGCAGTGAAGAAATAAGAAAAATTATTCTTTAAACGCATTTAAATTTAGCATAAAATGTACAGAAAATCGACCACCTCACTTTTTTTTGAATTTCAGCCTTTAATTTCCGAATATTTGATTTACAATATTGGAAACTTATAAAAATTGGTTTTCGTTCAATACGTGACCTATAGCGGACCGTGTGATTTACCTAATCGTATATTAAATGACGATTTTCCAGGTACTAAATAATATCAGCCGTGGTCAATTGGTTTTATTCTGATGTACATCATTATTTGTATCAGCATCACATTTATAGCGTGAATTAGTTTCATTATTTTGTGGTAAAAAATTATGTTTTCGTAAAAATTGTAAAACTGATTTTTCGGACTGAATAATCCCATACAATATTCTTTTATTATGTTACACGCACGATGTATCATCAACAAAACATGTACTTACAATAATATCGATAATGAGCATAAAATACTATTATTGGCCAATATAAAATAAAGAAGGATGACAGTTGACTATAGATAAAAAAGAACAGTTATCTTATACAATAAAATCATAAAGATAAAAAAGTGCACGTACATAAAAGGTATAACTATTGTCACTACAATACCATGTAAAGGTCTAGTTTTGGTAGGTTGCATATTAAACCCGTAGGTAGGTCACGTACTAAACTCGATTTTTTCAATCGGTAAGTAAAACATAATAAAATATTGAAACGAATAACTAAAAATACAAATGACAAAAAAAAAACTAAATTAAATTGAAAATAGTGGGCTGGCCGATCTCGTGTACACGTCGCGCTGATTGCTAATCTATTTTCAGAATTTTTAATGAACTCTATCCTTTGATTTCGTCCACTTTACAGGAATTTATCGGGAATAGATCTGTGGAGGAACTTATTGGAATTTTGTACGATTTTAGAGGAAAATTAATGTATTTTTCTTTTCATTTTTTTTTGCATAGATGTACCGCTTAATTTGAATAATTTAAATATCCTTAAATATTTTTCAAAATATTATTTTTGTTTTACGTTTTTTTATAATATAAAAGTTTGTCCCGATTGCCTCCTGTGAAAGACTTTTGCCATTATTAAAATTTAATAAAATAGATACAAATTGATTTTTGTATTTTTTATTTGATGACCAAAACATTTTCTTTTGAATAAACTAGGAACGAGCATGGAATTAGTTTCATGTACACAAGATTAACGTACACGTGAACTAGTTCGTGTTAATAGGAACTTTCCAAACACTGGGACTGATTGACGAAAAATTGTTTTAAATCGCTTTGCTGCGTATGTGTATGATAAAGAAAGACAATATCAGTACCTAATCCTCTTAATGTAAAATTTATAATTTTTCGATATAGCTGATTATTGATTTTGTTCCGCGAGTCATTTTTTGTTTTCTTTTTTCCCCGAGAAATAAATAATATTATATAAGAAACTGTTTTCATGCTATACAAACTATAATTGGAGTGATGTTAATTATTAATAACTATAGAAGAAAAAAACTTTGGCGAGCGCGTTTGTCAGGCATTGTCTGTGCGATTATCCATCGAAACCCGACCCCGGCGGCGAATACTTTGCGATCAATTATTTCGTTTACATTAATCGCGTCCGCCATATTTATGTTGGTTAAAAAAAAAAACTACCATAGCGGTCAACAAAATATCAAACGTGACATGCAATTGTATACATGTATAGGTAATAATAATAAGAACGATTTTTTTTTGTATTATACGTACCGCGAAATGGCCGTGTCAAGGAAAGGGCATTCTCGCTTTAAAATATTTAATAATGCAATAGTTTAGGTTTAGGGTAGCAAAAGAAAATATACGAAGAAATTGAGTGAAGACATTGAGGTAGGTCATTGGATGCAATTTCGGTAGAGTAGGGGTAGGTTGACCAAATAAAAATACCATAGAATATTCTTTTATATTTTTGTTAATTCTACGTTGAAAATGCATTGGGAGTTTGGATTCACTTCCTCTGTGTCCGCCACTGAGTAAAGAAATTTATTTAAATTTGTTTCGCTCATTTTGTATCTTATTTAAGATATTTTCAATCTTTACACCTATCCCGTACACCAACACTGCACATAGGTACCGACTTATAACTTTTAAACAGAAACCCTCATTTTAGGTTTATCAGAAATAGACAACACTCACACAGGATGTGTCATTTAGGAGTAGTACTAAAATTGAGGGGCGCAGAGTAGATTTTTCTAAAATTTCAGCATATTTCTACTATTATTTCAACGAACGGTACATATTCCTGTATTTTTTATTTTTTAAACCCGTTCGGGTTTATCGTAAATTTTAATTTCAACTCTTGAACTGGTATAGAATAAACTGAGAAATCGATTGGGATACGAGAAGGCAGCCAAATTAGTTAAACTTCATAAGTTCTTAAAACAATATTAAATGGTTTATCGTTGCTTATAGATGTAAATAAAATAATCTTGTGTATCCGACCTTCCCAACTTCTCACCTATTAATTTATTGAAATTTAAGAGACATTGGGTGGAAATTAAAAACGACTTCATAAGCGAGTAGGGCTCAAGTTGAATTACCAGCCGTTTATGAATTTCCCACATAAAACTATTTAAACAAATTTAATGTCCATTATAATAATATCCAGACTGAAGAAATGTACACATGACACATGTTAACTAAAATATAAGAAGGGCACATTTAAATTCACACATTTAATGTACTTATCTGCAATTACATGCGTTTGCAATTAAAAACATTAAATTAGTATAAACGTAATAATGGGTAACTTTGTGTCTCTAAACGTATTTTTTTTTTTCATAATTATATTCCGTACTCGTAACGTAATGATATTATTATATTGGTCGATTAGTTTTATTGTCACAGTAAAAGAATAAAATATGCGTACGCATATTTTAAAAAAGAAGGAATAACAAAAATTCTACACTCGAGAGCCCGTCGCGATTGAATATGCCGTCTCTGTCCTTCTAACGTGTGCGATGTAGCGGAAACGAGTTCACGTAAAACAAACGGAAAAAATCGATTTTTAAAGATAAAACGCCTTTAACACGCTTTGTAGACGATTAATATTCAAAACTACCTATTCAACGTTTTTGTGAAATATAAGTTATTATATTTAAAAAAAAAAAGTTACGATTGTTTAAAATACCTTTGTATAGTTGAATGTTTAGAGAACAATTATAATTGTAATGAAAAACGCGGTCTTTTTAAAAATATCGTCATCTGCGAAGTAAATTATTATAGTACATATTATTATGTATGTTTATTTTAGTCTATAAAATCTATTATAAAGGCCTTTACAATTGTTTTACGTAGACCCATTTACTGTTGTATAGGGAGACGCACAGACGGTATAATTAATACAACTCACCGTTACGGCCACTTGACAACAACCATAAAGTATCATTTGCATTTATAGCGGTGGGTTTACACGAAATTTTTCGATGGCTTATGAATAATTTTATGGACGCGTTCTTAATGCGTAAATTTCGTAAACCCTCGATGATAGACTACGAAACGATCGCTGCGATAAATCTGTAAAAACGCGCGTTATAAAATTGATAAAAAGTCTCCTCCTCTTACGGCTCTACTAAATTATTTTTTTTTTCAAACAGTTGTTCGTATTATAAAAAAAAATGCATGAACCGTAGAGCTCCGCCACTAAAAGAGCCTGGAAAATATACCTGGACAAATTAGTATAACACTATAAGCCGTCACAGGCGGACTTATAAGACCCTCTATCATTTTTAATTTTTTTTAAAAATATTTTTATGTTTTGTCTAGACATTTTTGTGGATTTTAGGTGTTAAAAGTCCCAAGCCCAAATTATTATACTTATTTTTTTGTTGGTGTTATAGGTAATAACAATTGAGAGCGAATTATCCCACAATATGCGACTTTTAGAATTACAAATATATTTGATAATAATATATTGGATAAAATTTTCAAAAAAAACATATTAATTTAATTTTGGAATTTTTCATTGGAACTAAAATAATATCGAGTTGTATGCGTACAGGAAATTCAAACGTCAATCGAGAATTAATTTATAGTCACGTTCATGTATTATTATTCGATGTAATACATTTATATTTACCGGAACTGGGGTAATGAAAACGTCGCTAAAAATGTGAATCTAAAAAAAAAATTTCATTTAAGAAAAATCCATAATAAAACGTAGGATATTAAAAAGAAGGGAGGTATTATTTTGTCGTACAGAGATAATTTTTAGACTTTTAAAAAAAAAATACTATTATTTCTTATTCCGTTATTTGGAGAAAACAATGTTCTACATATACAGATTACGAAGACGTTTTTTGCTATATCCGAAAAACGACCAGATAAAATTGTTTAAACAAATGTTCAATATATGTCCTGTTTCTCCCGGTTGCTTCCTCCAAGGTGCGATTCTCTCATATTTTCTTCCAGGTATATATATATATATTTCCCCTGTCTTTTTAAATGCCAAGTGACTCATCTTTGCTGAAAACGTAAAATTAATATTCCTCCGCATTATAACCATCTTCAAGCTTTCTTCCGTTGCAGGTTGACCAAGTTGCAACGCTTATGCACGAACGGTTGGACACATTTAGAATCCGTATCTCGGTCAATCCCAAAATGCTCGAGATGATTATTTCCGCCCTCAATCCTCGGTCCCTCGTGTGCGACACGTTTAAAAATTATTTAAATATATACAATTAGATAATTTCTAATATTATGTCACACACAATATTATTCTTCTTAGGCGTATTTAATGTGCATGTTACGTTGATGATATATGGTTATACATTACATCTTATGCAAACGCATCTTACTGTGTATGTACATTTTAATATTATCGTTATCGTTGTAGTTATATCATTATGTTATTAGGCATCTGCCCGTTTATGTCTAAATAAAAATAAATACATTTCGAGTTCAAGTACTGTAGTGAACGGCAGTAAACGTAAGGTTAAATAATATAAATAGTACCCACCAGACGACGTGACACAATAATATCAATATATTGTATTATTGTATTAGATACGTAAAAGTGAGTAAGCAAGAGCAGATTAAAACTCGACGACTTTATCAGTATAATAATAAGAAGGCGCGTACTTATGAAGACCCACATAAGTATACATTATTGTTATTAATTGTTATTGTACAGTCACTGAACTACTGCTAAAACCGCGCGTGTTGTTCGCGCTATCTAGCGGTTTAGTATTTTGAGATTTTTTTAAATTGTTTTCATTTTTCACATAACACAAATAAAATTACTCTACGGATGATTGTCACGATTTTTTTTTTGACGTTTTTAAAAATAAGTACGAGTAAGTTATGTAATATTATGTTTTTATATGTATATAAAAGATGAACATACTTTGCTCGATGAATGGGCCACTGCCGTAGACGAGAAATTGGGAATGTTTAAGAAATTGAGAGGGGAAATTTACAGTATATCTGTATACAATGATTAATCATTGATAACGAAAAACGATTCTGAGTAGAGTTCGTTTAATATAGTGTTGTTTTGTCAACAATATTTATGTATAGTATAATATATATGTACTTATTTGTTTATGTATTATGGAAATACATTTCATAAATTTTCGCGTTTTTCCCATTTATTATGAGAATAGCTGGGAAAATAAAAATATGACTTCCTCAAAATACCATTTCAATCAAATTTTCTTTCAGAAAAAGTGTATCACTTTCATTTACAATGATAGCACTTTTTCTAAAATAAAATCTAGAGGTCATTTTTTGATTTTCCAAAAAATTTGTCCAATAAACAGAAAAAAACCAAGAAAAACGAGAAAACAGATAGAATATTAAACAAATATTATTAAAAAAAATGTATATAATGCATATTATGTAATTATTTTACCATAACTTGACGTATTTATTGTCGACAAAGCAACACTATCAACCGAACTCCGCTCAGAATCGTTTTTTCGTTAGCAATGATTTATCGTTGTTTAAAGATGTACATTAAATTTCTCTCCTACTACCTTCCCAAATTTCTCACCTATAACAATGGCTACACCCGTCCTCATTACCCAAAAACTGTTTTTTATATCTGCAGCAGACAAATGCGATAGGTCAAAATCGTTGAAAAATCACCTCGGCAATAATTTAATTATATCGCGACAATTTCGATTTTGTGTGCGCCGTACACGAGTGTCAAACGAGACGGAAAGAAATTTAATTTCACGGAGATACGTACCTGCGAGCCGTGATCTCTTTTTCGTTCTCGAAAAGTTTCCATTAGAATAGTTTCTGTTCACAGCGATGATTAAAAATTAATTTATTCGAAAGTGCTAGAAGCGGGTGTATAATATGGCCGACAGTCGTAGTACCGCGGCGGGCGAATAAACATTTAGTCGATTGTAATAATAATTCGCGTCTTTTAAACCGCGCCGGGTGTAACGGCTCGTTGACGTTTGGCAAATTAAAATGCCGAAAAAACCACCGTAGACTATTCGCTAGTCGCACCAATACGACGGTTAAATTACCGCGGCGCCCGTGTATCAATGACAATTTATGTCCGCGGCGGTTTTACCGACCGCCGTCGAGCCCGGGGGCGTTATGTTGTAATACATGCATCGTGACGAACGCGCCCGAGAATCCGCGGTCATAATAAATGCATTTACAACGGCAATCTTCCCCGGCGTGTTTACCGTCGTCGCCGCGGTAATGGCGGGCCCGGGTACGCAACGTCACTCATGGAATTGAATTTAAGGTCGTCTTCGCGCGGCATGCCGCGGACGCACGCTCCGCCTCCGACGACGCAGCAGCTTAACAGTCCGAGTCCGCCGACTTGTTATGCTCGTTGAACGGCCGGCGTAACGGCGGACGGTCCGTTTTCGATTTAAAACGGTTTCGCTCACTAACGACGAGGGCGCGAAAATACGATTAACGGACGAATAATGACGAATATCGACGGGCGGAAATAACAACTGCACTGACATTTCGTGTGGGCATTATGTATTTCGTCCGGCAAACGATAATTTTCGTTTGAGATGTTATTATTTTCCTGGTGCGTAGGCGAGTAAATATTCGTGGCTATAACTATACCGTTACGTGCGAACGAACCACCATTCTCGAATTATGTGAAGAATTTCGCGTGAGAAAAAAACGGAATTCGTAAGTAAAAATAATATCATGTACTGGACCAAACGAACAATCGGATTACTATGGCGTAAAAACATTCACTTGTTTTCGATTGGTCGTTTGTTGTGCGTGTGTATGTGCAACGAACACTGTTCAGTCATAATTTAATAGACAAAAAAAAAAAAAAAACAAAACAATTGAATTCATAGAATTGAAGCCGTTGTGGGTACGCATAAGTTACGTTTAGATACGTTTTACTTTTTTTAGAATTTTCCCCAATAATAAAGACTACTGCATCAAAATGTATAACTGTTTCCGTTATATATGTATAATTCTATATAGGTGTACCACGAAGCAATACCATTGCAATATCATTGCTATCAAAAAACGATTATGAGTTTGGTAATAGTTGTTTTTAAAGGCCGTAATATTTACAATTTGAAAGTATTTGAAACCTGCTGCATAATTATAGGTACTTTTCATTTAACTTTAAAAAATTATTAAATATCAATCAAATTAAAAGTTGGTATCTACGAAAACATTTTCAGAAGAATAAACAGGAGGCCATAATTTTTCAGAATTTAATCATCCGGATCGATAAAACCCCGGAACGCCTTAATCTGGAATGGAAATTCACGGAACGCAAAAATACGGTACACAAAATGTCCGTAACGTAATATTCCAGACAGTAATTTCCCGGACTGCAATAATCCGTAACGCAAAAACACTGACCGTAATATTTCGATGCAGAATTCCGGATCAAGTTGAAAACAATGGTTCTTAAATATTTCGAAACGAGAACATCGTTTCACATTTTAAACACTATTTCCCTTGCCTATTTCGCTACCCGTTTTCCGCATAAATAGAAAACCCAGATGGCTCCCCGACAATTTTGCCCTGTTATCCGAATTTTTAATCCTTCCATTTTCCCGTTTTGAGTTTAGTATAACTTTATCTCTTTTCTGGCAAAATACATAGACATTATCTTTGGCAAAATTGCTATTGACTTTTTCGTGATAACAATATTGATACCATTCGTCTACCGCATTAGAAAATAAATGATTATATGGGATGCCATAATTTTCTGGAATTGAATTACCCGGATTGATAAACACTCATGAAAAATTTTTAGAAACCATTGATATTTTTCCGGAATATTACATTTCGGATTTGTATAGCCCTCCGAATAAACTCTATAAAATGACTGTCTTCAAATTTTTAATAAAATAGTTATTTTTTTACTCAAATATACAAAATTAATTGAAATATTAAATATTCGTAGTACTTTTTCCTGTAAGTAATAATAATAAAAAAAAAAAAAAAAACAGAATTTGATTATCTTTATTATTTCCAGAGATAATATAATGGGTATATTTTCGTGGAAAACTTTATAATATTATAAATTAGTATACATTTAGTATGCATTTTTTGTTATAGCAATAATTTTCTCAAATAAATATGCAAAATTAAGAAAAAATAATTAATAAACAATTTGTGTTGAATATTATTGTAGTTAAAATTATACCTGTATGAACTTAAAATTTTTAGACTTCCTTTTTGATGTGAGAGAAAGAAATTTTTAAAAAAACTCATATGTTTTTGTGAACCTCGCGTCAAGGTGAAATTACGCATTAAAATTCATTTTTTTACTACCTACTATAATGCATTAAAAAAATATATTTACGCGATTTATGCAAACAAACTTATATTATACTTTAAAATTGGTTAAACATTCAGAACCTACAATTTTTCCGACATATATATTATAATATGATAATTGTGAATTATAAACCATAACATGGTACACAGAAATGTAGTAATTATGATTATAATTTATAATCTAGTAATAAAATACGAAAACATAATTAATTTGATATCGCGATGAAGGCTGCGCAGAATAAACTTCAACTGAAATCATAATTTTACTATACTATTATAAAAGTTTTGAAAAATATGGTTACACATTACTAGTACCACAATTGTTTTGGTCGAAGTCGACACTTCATAATAATAATAATAATAATTTATTATTACAAAATATTATTATGTGATTATTGTTTCAGAACATTTAAAAACAGTTTGTTTTGGTTAAAAAACCATCATCATCACAATAATTAATGTTGGATAGTATAACGATTGGATAATAGTTTAGAAAAATCACTTATAAAATGCTGGATAAACTTACACCAGATACTCTGGTATCGGAATATAGGGAAATTTAGTGTACATAACATATTGAACGCAGCGATAAATCATTTCAATTAGAAAGAAAAAAAAAAGACTCTTAACGGAGCTTTGTAAATGAGTGAGGATGTATCTGGTAAATGGTACCTGACATTCATATTTTTGTTTCTCTGATAGCAGTGGCTGATATATCCTAGTTCTGAGGGGGGAGCGATTTTCAAATCCACAGAGGTCGTGGGGTTTATTCTCTCCAGTAATTATTTCAGACCTTCATCACCCGGGGGCAGGATTCTCGAATCGCCTCCTCCCCTGACATCCACTACTATTTGACAGTTGCTAAGGTAACTCAGAAATCAACAACAATAAAACGGACTTATCTACTGTCGTTTATTAAATAAAAAAATCTGCATCTTTTATGGTACGATTTGAAGCATTTCTATTATCTCAAAACAAGTTTTTAGAAGTGGGAAAAAACATACAAGTAATACCAATAGCCTAAAATGTTGTTTCTTAAACGTATTTAATTTAAAAAAAAATGTATATTATGATATACCACAATCTTAATTATTAAAGGTTATGTTAAGAAACGTAAATTAGTTCATGATTAAAGATTAGGGAGGGGGTGACGGGTGATTGGAAATCACCCTTTCCTTTTGGTTTTTTTTTTCATATAAGTATACAATTGGCCAACATCGTTATTATATAATGTTGTATTGGTAAATTTTCGTATTTGAATAAATATTTTAAAAATTTAGGGAGCGTTTCACAAATGTACAACGGAAAGAGTTATGGACAATTTTTTCATGATAACCACAACAAATTTATATATATCTGTACCGATTTTAGTAATGAATTTTCATCGAAGGTAATAAGAGGGTGGGCTCGTTTGAATCATATATACTCCCTCCGTGTATTTAAAACTGCCCCACCTTTAAAAATTAAGATAATACAACCGTCACTGGGGCAGGAGTGATAATGATTGATTTCGAAATTTAAAAAAAACGATTGATATATTTCGCATTTAATAATAACGATGATCCGTTTATAACTACCCGAACATTAATAAAAATGTTATGTCTTATACAATACACCGTCAGCTAACTCACGATTAATTTTTATAATATTTTTTAACGATAATATCATTTAAAAAACGACGATCATTAATAATACTATAAATTATAGGAAGTGACAGACTTTTTTTTTTTCATAAAACAAACCGGCTTTAACTGCTTTAAAGAAAATGATAATAACACTTAATAGTTTTTAAACCTATTCAAATAAATTATATAATAATAATAATAAATACTAAAAAAAAGAATACAAAAATAAATCATAATAGTGACTTGACATTTTGCATCATGGCGTGAACACAATACACACGCACACATGCGCGTTCACCCACATACACACAAACACACATAAACACTTAAAAAAGGACTGATACCGCTGATGGATATACCACTGTATAGTTGGGAAGTTGGGAAGGTAGGATACAAACATTTATTTAATTGATATACATGTACGCAACGGTTGTTAATGAAAAACGATTATAAGCAAAGTTCGGCTATACATGTATTGAAAAGCCGTAATATTTACGTTTTAAAAATAATACGTTTGGTTTTACATTTAAATTTTTCCCGGTTTCATTATGAAAATCCCTGGAAAATGAAAAAAATAACCGCCCTTAAGTACTACCATAAGCAGATTTCTATTCAGAAAAAGTTCTACACTTTTAAATCAGAGCACTAAGTTGTTGAAAATTTGTTCACAGAAAAAAAAAAATTAAACACCATTGTAAAACCAATACATTCCTCGCTCCGTTTAGAATCTAAATGTGCACAGTCAACTAACCATAATAATAATTCCTAATCAATTAATGAATACGATTACAGCCTGCTGCATAATTATTGGTACATTTTTTTGAACTTTAAAATATTTTAAAAATAGCAAATTTGATGAGAATAAAAAGTTGATACGTAAAAATGTTTAGAAAAATAAACTTTATAAAATAGCCATCTTCAAATTAATTTTTGTACTCGGAAATATTGCAATGGGTATATCTTCGTGAGACATTTTGTATATTATTTTAAATAATACTACCGAGTACAATTTAAAACGAAAATCACATTAAGTTTGTAAGAATTTATATTTGGGTGAACAATTTTATTCATACAAAAATTGTATACAGTTTTAGACTTAAGACCCAAAAATGTCAAAAGCCTATCAATGACTCAAAAATTGGAAATTATAAAATCGTCAATGCCATAAATTTTCCAGTTTTTTCCCGGGTTTGCCAATTATTAGAAAAAGAATATGAAAAAAAAAATGACATAATAAATTCACCGACTAGACCCACAATGCAATAAAATTGTTCTCTTTTTTATTTTTTAACAAGAGATTACTGGCAAAAGAGGATTGTTCGGAAAGGAAAAAAAAATTAAAAATTAATCATCGTTGCGCTCAGAATCTGATATGTTCACCGCATTATACAATATTTCACCGATAACTGTCATCTGTTGTATACAATAATAGATTTGAATACTTTATTTATCAATCCCCTCCAACTAGTCTAAAATTTTAAAAAGAAATTTACAGCGATTAGAGTGTACAAAGTTCAACTATAGCAGAAATATTTACAATCGATTTTTATTCGGATCGATTGCTCACATTTCTATTATTATATTCGATTAATTAAAAAATAATAATAATAGTGGTCGGCATAATAATAATAATATATTACCGCTCAGGAATTCATAACGCGAGGTGTATTACATATGAAAATGTTGACCCCCTTATATTATAATAGAACCGTAGAGCCCGTAATCATAAGTCGAGCGGTAAGAAATGTTTGATGGCGTGAACTTTCAAATTAAAAATATGACGGGCCTTAATAAAAAAAAACTACCTACGAGAGTTTATAAAATATGACTCACCAATTGTATCGGCCTGATCCAAAATATATTCTATAAGAAAACTCTTTGTTTTTAATAGGTCTTTTTGTCGAAAACTCATAGTTGACACAGAATATCTTGCTGGTTCAACGAAAAATAGGTATAAAAAGCTGTTCTAGGATAATGGGGACATGCGCAGCCACTGTTATAGGTAATTTAGTGTATATCTGTAAGCAACGATAAATCATTGTTTAATATCATACTTATTTTCCCGGTTTTCCTATTTATTGGAAAAACTCCTGAAAAAATTAAACAATGACCCCTTTTAAGTATCTCTCTAGTCAGATTTCCTTTTAGACAAAGTGTTATCATCGAAAATTGGAGCAAAATTGTTGGTAGATAAACTGTTGACAGAAAACAAAACATCACAATGTAACGCTTATGGTTTTTCGCTCCACTCAGAATTTAAAATATAAATTTTATCGGGCTTGTCGATAAAATGAGAACGATTTGAAATATTCACAGAGAAAAATTATTTTCACTCTTATTTTTTATTCACTTATTTTTTTCGGTTTTCAATCTTTTGATTGGTTACAAGCTACAGCTTTCCAAGCTTTTCTGTTAAAACTCAGCTCCTTTAAAGCTTGGTAACTTTCCATACCCATATTCTTCATTATTTGTGACACATTTCATTCTTCGTCTTCTTCTTCCGATTTTACTATATACATATCCTTCAATAATTAGTTTCAACAAACTACCATGGTGCAATATATGCCCTATCAAATTATCCCTTAAATTTGTTAAAATTTTCCAAAATTGTTTTTTTTTTTGATTAATTCGTCTCAAAACTTCTTCATTTTTTACTCTGTTGCTCTACGGAATTTTGAGCATCTTCCGGTAACACCACATTTCAAAAGCTTCTAATTTTTTCTTCTCGATTGTGCTTACTGTCGAAGTCTCGCACCCGTATAATATTACACTCCATACACACATTTTCAGAAAGTTTTTTTTTGTGATTAGTCCCACAATGTTTGTAGTTGGTAAACGGTTTTTGTTTTGGAATGCTCTTTTTTACTATGCAATCCTACATATCATATTTAACTTGCTTTTATCGCCCTCAGTTGTTTTACTGCCAAGATAGGAGTAGCTTTGCACTTGTTCGATGTTACTATTTATACTTAGTCGCTTTTGATCTACTTTGCTGCATGGCATAACTTTGGTTTTATTTTTGTTTAATTTCATTTCGTAATTTCCTAAAATATCTTACGTTTTATCATGCAATATTTGCAAGACTTCTATCTCAGTGCAAAACCCCTTATCATCTGCAAAGCGAAGTGCTATTACATTTTTCCCCACTACTCTGACTCCTACTTGTATTTCATCTTTTGTTTCTTTTATAGCTTCTTCAATATACATATTAAACAAAATAGGGGACAGAATGCATCCTTGCCTTTCGCCCTTACTTTATTTTGCTACTTCTTCTACTCCATCTAGTTTAATTTGAATCACTTGTTTTTTGTATAGGTTATATATAACTCTACGGTCATTAAATGTTATTCCTCATCATATAAAATTATGTTTTCTATTACTAGTTTGTATTCGGTGCAAAATTCTATTAACCTTTCTCCTCTTTCATTTCTTTTCCTAAGTCTATTGCTATCTACTATATTTCTGTCTTTTATCCCACCAACTGTGCATTCCAATCTCCTATTAAGATTATATTCTCTTCTGCTTTCGTCATATCTAATACTTGATTCAGTTTACCATACATTTCTTCTATTTCATCATCGTTGTGAACGGTTGTAGGGATCAAATTTCCGTAATCAAAAATTATTCTTTTAGTTACTTGTTTTTTAAAAACATAATCATTTCTATTATATTTCTGAAGAACCATGACTCATCCACACGGTTTTTTATGAATTAAGTGATATACATTCTTATAATGTCATATACATCCTTCGGGCAGCCACTGACTGCAATCATTATATAGTAACACATTAGATGATATATTATTATTAAGTGCTGTGTATAGAGTAATTTTGACCCTACGCTACCCACCGCTACATTTGAAATGATAAAAAAATATTAACGGTGAACAAAACCGGCGTTCACGAATGAGAAATCCAACAGCACCTATAATTTAATTTCCTACCTATACAATATTATACGGACCCTTGATAAATTCGTCCTCGTTCGGAAATTGTTATTATTTACGAGTTTTCCATTGTTCATCCGACTTTTATAATAACATGAGTATCGGAGTATAATGAAAAAAAAATGAACTCCGGTCAACGCGAGTCCCGAAGATTTTATATATTTCAATAATTTTGCGCATTATTATAAATGTAATTTTGACTATACCCGAACGTGTGATAAATCGCGATCGAAAAAACAAAAAAAAAAAAAATAGCAAATAAACAAAACAGTGTTATTGCAAAGTCGGGCAGCTCGAAAATCGAGCAGTCGAAAAAATCGTAAACACGATATTGTGCGCACCAAGATCTGCGAAGAAGAGGGAGGGAGGGAGAGAACGGTTTTTATCGTATAATAAAACTTATACCGACGTTGGGGAGCACGTATAGCGTCGGGATTTATTTCGGTGACTGAGGGGAGGGGGGCGTTTCGTCTTGCATTTAAATTGAACCCGCGGGGAACATTACAACCGATGTCATAATTTGTTACTTTACCGTGGCGACACGATGACGTTTTCTGTCAAGTGTACACCTATATTATGTCGGTTTTGTTTGTTTTTCAATTTTAACGCCGTGGCGAAAAACGTTTGAAAGTGTCTTTCGTAGTGAGCCCCCAGGGGGGTGGGTAACGTTTGTTTGAATTTGGTGACGAAATTTGCAAAGGGAGAAAAGAATTCCGTGAGTGTCTGAAATTTCAAACGTATAATTTTGATGAAGAAATTGTGCGTCGAGTATTTATCTACAAATCCGTTAAAATTTCCATTACGCGAGCCCTTGACAACCGTTATGATACCATTCGACGGATTTATATGCATTTGAAAGCGTGAAAAAAAATACCGAAAACAAATTTACAAACGGTAGAGGGGTTAAATAAAATCGCACGTGTTGTGAAACAAATTACTCGGTGTTATTAAGTTTTCGCGATGTTAGAAAATCGCGTTTAATAGGCCGGACCCGTCGGAGAAGTGACTTTAAAACCGCGTTTTACGTATGCATTTTTCGATTTTGAAAAATGTTTAAACCGCTTTTTTTAGGGGGTTTTAATCGCGTACAAATCCGTTCCCCCGGTAATAACGTCGGTTCGTTTCACTGGCGTGCCGAGTGAAAATGTCTCCCCCGACCTCCCGATCGCCCCGACGGCGGGCGCATAATATTTTGTAATACGCGGCCCCGTGCGGACGCTGTCGGCGGGCCGGATGAGAAGCGCAACAACGTCGTCGCGGTGCCGCGCGGATGCGTTCGCGAAACGCACTCCGCGGGAGCGGGCCGATTATGATGCTGCATGCAAGCGCGCGGCGTCTCGTCGGTGGGCGGGCGGACGGCCGGTCGGTCGGTCGCCGGTCGGTCTGTCCGTACGGCCGTCTGGAACGGCGCGGAGCGACGGGAGGAGCCGGGCGGCGTCGGCGGCGGTGTGCACCCGGGAATTTACGCGAACCGCGGACGGGCGGCAGAGCGTGTATAGTATCGCGTGCGCGCGTGCGCGCGCAATAGGTCAGCAGGTGGCGGCGGAGCGGAAGCGCGTAGCGCCGCGCGCGGGAACGGGCGGCGGCCGGGGGCGGGGGGTGGGGGAGTCGGCAGCGACGGCCGCGCACCTGAAAACGTTCCCTTCGCCGCCGCCGCCGCCGCCGCCGTCGTACGGGGTCGTCCATCACACCCCGTCTCGCGCGCGTAAATCGTATTCCGCCGCCGTCAGCGTATACAACTGCGCGTAGTAGTAATAGTAGTAGTCGTAGTAGTCGTAGTAGCCGTAGTAGTAGTCGTAGTAGCCGTAGTAGTATAGTACACGCTATACCACGACCGCTCTCGCCCCGCAGCCCGCGCCGCCCCGGCCCCACCGAACCCCCCCGCGGCAGCGGCCGCCGGCACAAGTGGCGTGCGCTTTACGCGGCGCGTATATGCCGAGCGGATCGATCGGCCGTCCCGCCGCCCCGTCGCCCGCCGCCGAGCGTGAGCCCGGAAAACTCGCGGCCGCCGTCGACGCGGCCGCCGTATAGGCCTGTTTTCGATCGTTTTTACCTGGGCAGACTGGGTCACCCGGTCATCGTCTGTGAGGCGGCGGCATTGGCGACGACGGCGACGACTGCGACGACGACAGTGTTAATTGTCTCCCCGCCGTCTCCCTACGCGCAAAATAACAATAATAATAACAATATTACGTCCGCAGCGGTAAAAAAAAAAAAAAAAAAAAAAAAAATTAATAAAAATCCATACGTCATCGTTTCGATCACGGCCGTAATAATATAGACTTGACACGGGCTCGGGTAACGATGCCGCTGCAGTATAATTGTGTTTTAAAAAAAAAAAAACACAAACAACTACCCCTAATTCGAATCCTCCCATCCAACCTCTGCGACAAGAAGTAGTGTTGCTAATAATTAAAGACGATGTTAGTGCGTCCGTAAATCCCGCAGTCGGATCGAAACGGATTCCGAAAGAAAAAAAAACAAAACAACAAAACAGCGGAATATATTAATATTGTAAAAACGTATGGGTCTGCGATGGAATTGAAAAAAAAGTAAATTCGTTGGGATTTTGAACCCCGCACCGCGTATAGTACGACACCGACCGAACTCTACGGTGAATTCAATCAGTGGATAATACGAACGAAAAGTCACAATCGCAACTACATCGACTACGCTAATATTATTACATTGTCGAGCCGAGCGTACGGCAAAGGCGGAAAAGGCGCGGAATTTTATCTTTATTCCTCTCACGCCGAAGTAACATTTTTTACTTCCGGGTTTCGATGCACGCGGTTAGGTTCGCGATCGCGCGTCGCCGCATCGATGTTTCGACGAGATTCTACGTTGGAAAAAAAATAATCCCCCCGTTTTTTTTTTTTTTTTTTTTTTTGTAGAAAAAGTAATGATCAAATTACCGAGTGGAGGGGGAGGGGTCTTAAAACCACGACGTACCACTTTTGTTACGGGAAAATCTTTATCGTCGCAAAGTTTATTTTCGCTGTTGTTGTAACAACATTATAAAAGTTGCATTGTACCGCGGCGGTATTTTATTACTAATCAACAAGTTTAAATGCGGTACACAGTTTTTATATACAAGAGACGCGAAACAGATATTTTCCGTGTTCAATAAAAGTTCGAATATTATTTTACAACACTATTAAATATCACTCTAATCTTTACTGGTATACGGATTTCAATGCAAAATGTATTTTTTTTTTTTTTTTTTTTTTTTTTTTGAAGAAGAGAGGTCGATTTAAAATAAACGTTTTATTAGGTACCTTTGTAATTCGATTCTTATGCCAGATACTCGAAAAATGAAAATCCTATTTTGCATTTGTTTGCATTTTCTGCTGTGTTTTTTTTTTTTATTTGTTAAGCATTTGTCGGTAATATCCTTGGTGCATAATATTTCTATTATAATTAATAATTAAGATTAGATAATTCAAAAAAAGAAATTTCATTTTCGTGAATAATAGATTTCAAATAATTTTTATCTCGATACAGACTGTCAATCGTTCTATTTATCTTAAACTTAATTTTACCATTTTTAACTTGTTTCGGGAAGACTAATTTAAGGAGTCGAAAATTAATCAAGTTTACGTCCTTAAGATGCTTTTTTATGACAATATATTCAAAATATTTAAAATCGCAAAAGCTCTGTTTCTGATTACACTCGTCCTAAGTATATTTATCTTCGTGACAATGACTGTAAAAAAGATAACAGATCATATCTTAGATTTTAATTAATTTGGTGATATTTTATAAAATGATATTATGCTACCAGATTTTATTTTTGTCCAATCTTCTTCTTCGCCTTCATCCCAACTATTCGGTCACCCTCATCCTAAACTTCCACTCGGTCCCACTCTGTATATTGTCCTCACATACACTCGCTGTCTCCTCGTATCATTTTCAATCGCATCCAGTCATCTCTTTTCCTTTCTTTTCTCCTACGTTTATTTTCATTACATTTCTTACTGCTTCTGACTCTCTTCATGACATACCTAAAACATATTAGCATATCTTTTTTCTCATTTTACCTTCTACCAAAGCCACGCCCAAGCTACCTACCTCTTATGTACTTTTTTAAAATATAACTAAAAATCGAAATTTGCGACCCTGAAAGCCACAAGGTTATTATTATTGTACTTACACTCTCGGTGAAACCTTATTTCGCTACATCTATAAGCATAAATATAGTTTGAAAATACATATAGGACTTGAGCCCAATAAGTTTTAGGGAGTGCACAATGAAACTAAATCAATTCAAATAATATGTGTAGGCCTTGAAATGGCTCAGGGAGGGCTAAGCTTTCCTAAGCTCCTCCTCCCCTCCCCTATTTACGTCTATGGCAATACCTATATTTCTTTATGGAATTTTATTCCGTGACAGAAATTAATACAATATTATTGTCCCGATAGCGCGCGCCGACTATATGGGCACTAGGCAGGCAAAAGGCCGCCAATTTAAATAAATAATTATTATACTTGTATTTTATTCGGGGCTCCACGAGCGCGTGTTAGGTGCAATGTACGTGCGATTTATCGCTAAAAGGAAAATTACGCATAAATTATTATACGAGTTCGTTCAATCGGTCCGAACATATTATTATTATTTTCGTGTATATGTAATGCAAAGGTCGGGCATACTCCACGCTAGTATTATAGTGTTAAAAAGCCGGACGAATTTTGCACTACGGGTAGACCAATGTTGTGTAGTTGGGAAGTTTGGAAAGTGTAGGCGTGGGTGTATAAGACCTGTATAGTATATAGCTATACTATGCAGGCTTTAATGTTTATAATATACAACGATAAAGCATTGCAAACGAAATAGGCGTTCTGAGCATAGTCGCTAATAGGCAACCCAGAAATTTACCGAATAATAAAAGGACGTGAGAGGTGAACTACTGAAAAAGTAAATAAATAATTTAGAATAAAATACAACCAAGTGATAAATCCGTGATTACCGAGAAAAAAAAACGCAAATCTTTGGAAAATACTCAAAATCTAAAACGATTCTGAGCGTTAATCGTAAATGGTTACGGTAGCGCTATAATAATGAATCGCGTTTTCATGCTTTGCAGCCAAAGTAATGCAGAAATCCGCGAAAAGAAAACCGACATAATATTATATTACAGACGTTTGTTGTTAATTTTTTTTTTTCTCGAAAACTATTGTAAATCTAGAAATTTGTTTCAAATAAAATACTACACGTAAATCATCCGCATCTTCACGGTGTGAATGATTTATAACATATTGGAGGAGCGACATTCCAAAGTGTACTAATGCCAAGCAATTTAAAAATGAGTTATACACCGATGCATAAAGAACAAGTAACGGGAAATCGTTTGAAACTGTCATTTTTTATCACTGAAATATCGATTTAAAAAATAGCTAAAATGCCCTATTACCATTGGTGACAAAATGTACTATGCAACAATTTTTCCAACGTATTCTGTTGAATATACTGTAGTTTTAGAACATTGATATAATACAAAACACAATATTTCAATTGGACATAAAATATTGTGCTTTTGATTTGTGAAACATTTTAGTTTCATATCAATTATTCTAAATTTAAATTATCGGCACGGCTGTGAAGACTTGTAGATGATTATAACAACAAAACTGGTTTAAATAAAATTGTATTGTAACTTAAGTTCCAAAATTTGGCCAATTACCCATTAATTTTATTGGGTACTTTTATTTTTTTTTTTTTCATTTTAAATACTTATTATTTTGATTTTGTTATACTTATTCTTATATAAGTCATTATCATTAAAAAAAAATTGGTTTGAAAATATTTTATTTTATCATTTAGTATGTTATCAATTTTTTTTTAAATTTGTAAAGTAACATCATCTTACTTAACAAGTAATGTATCAAAGATAAGTAATGCTCATTTCTCATACATATTTGGTATTCAATTATAAGAACGTAAATAAATGATTATCAAAGATCAATGTATTATTTATATTAGAAACTAAATACATTTCACGTTAACATTAGGGAACTGAGAAGTAAAATATACTCATCGACTCATAAAACAAATTAATTTTCAACAAATTTGGTTCAATTCAATTTTAATTGTATTCTACGATAATCTAAGAACTTCAAAACATACTATGGAATAGTATGTTCGAATTTTCAAATGAATCGTTTAAAAAATTAATTTAAAGTTATTTTAACGACGTCAAAATATTTAGTTTATTTTTATGAATTTTTAACATATTTTGGTTTTTGTTTTCGTATACGCAGTAGAAAACTGGGCTTTCTGAACAATTTGAAAAATGATGATAGTATGCACTTTGTATTTTTGCCAGTTTTCATTAATCGAAAAAGTATAATCGGAGAAGAAAAAATAAATAAATTTTAGTCAAATGAATAATAATCTCTTTATTGTACTTTAAAAATAATGGGTGATTCATTTTAAAAGCTTTAAAATGTTACATTATCATTACTTAATTTCAAAAAAATATTTTGGGGTTAAACGACTATACTTACTCTCATTTTCAAATAGCAACCAATATTGAAGACTTCGATAAATAGATGGTGTTTTAGTTTAAATAATTTTTAGTGTTGAATGTTTTGATATTCCTCTTTTAAGTTTTGGTAGGTGGTAAGAGGAAGTGTAACAGTGAGAGTAGTGGAACATTAATATAACGCCGAACACCGTGCTGCCATACAAATGACTCTGCATTATTTTCACCTTACAAAATATGTAAAATGAAATAGGTATCTCGCCAACGGATTGATTAAAAAACCAAAAATGTCAACACCAACATTTATTTTAACCAATACTCCACCTTTTTATGAAATTTGTAATTTGATATTGTCGTTCGGTACTCATTTGAGGTAGACAAATGGTTCACTCCAAAAATTAAGCGTAACAAAAAATGATGGCAATGTAATATTGTAAGGTATTTCTTTCTTAAATTTTCAAATAATAAATTGTTTTCAAATAAGTTAATACTTTTCGAAATATCCAGTGTAGACGTTTAAATGGATCTCCCTGTATATTAGAACAAGTTTCCAATATAATTTCATTAATAACCTACTCATTATCGTTATTCGATGTCATCAATGACGCAATATAAATTAAGGTACCTACTATTAATATAATATTGATTATTTTCGATCGCGTATACCGTTTCCATCGTGAAACTGCGTAATATGATTTGTAAATTATTAATAATATTTTGACAGGTATATCGATTATTAACCGTATTTATGGTATATCGAGTGATAAAAATCGAATTAACATAATATTTTCTTAAAAGAAATCAGGGATTTAATTAGGTGGTGGGGAGGGAAGGGAGGGAGGGTTCTAGGAAGGCATTGACTTCAGGCGCTACGTTTTAAGGAGATGCCATAATCGTTTAAGACATGGTAAAATAGTAATTACTTTCAAAGATTAACCCCATCCATCAGTTTACACTCGCATAGCAGGAGTCTAGAACAGGGTGTTTTAGAACCCAAAGTGTATTATACAAATTTTAAATTTCAAGATTTCAGTATTTTATAAAGAAAAAAAAAACGTGTTCTTACGAAAGAGCCCTAAATTTAAATACCCTCAAAAGGGGTTTGTTGACTATTTTTCAAACTGTGACTATATTTGTAAAATTTTAAATTTTTATTCTACAACTTAACTACCACTTAAATGGTTATACTTTTTCAATGGTCGAAATCGGTTAGGGGAAATGGTTTTTATGAAAGTATATAAAGTTTTAATAGAAAAAGATAGACATAAATCTATTAAGGAATTAATTACGCTAAACGGATTTCAATTATGATTATTTAGATTTTTGGAACTATTTTTTTAGTTTTAACTCATAAATAAAATACTTAAATACGTTAAACACATTTTAAATTTGTACGCTTCCTTGTAAAATAAACAAATTTCTATGCCATCAATTCCCTTAACTAGAGGAGTAAGAAAACAGTGTTCAACTTCACCCACTGATTTTTGCGTTCACTATACAAATCTGCGAAGAAAATTGTTGAAAATTCAAAATTGTTGTTGTTGAGGGTAACGTACGAGTATATTAAATGAACATAATATGCGCTAAAACAATTATTAAAATTACCTTAAAATGTTAAAAATATACTGTAATTATTATGAAAAACAGCATGCAACAAAATGCAAATAAATCCTAAATAAAAGTTTCCCTTTTGTAGTATCCGTGTTACACAAATCGTATTTTATTGTACGCATTGGTACTTGAAAAGCATTATCCTAGAGAATCACAAAAAAAAAAAAAGGATCACACAAAAAAATCACATTGTACTTAAATCCGAACTCTCAACATAATATTTGATAATAATATAGACCGCTACACATTGTGAATACTTTAAGCCGATTGGCGTATTTATAAAATGTGAGTATTAGGTTACTATATGAGTTTTTTTATACTATTGCATGCGCACGTGGTGTTCGATACTTTTCGATTGAAATCTGCAAAGTATTCCGGGTCGAGCAATTTTGAATATACATTTTTTATAATATATAAAAATAATAATAAATAAATAACTAAAAATATAAAATATACTGCTGACGGGTATACCTGCACTGTTGTGTGTGAGGAATTGAGAGTGTAGTATGTATTGAGTGATTGAATAGAACAACGATTAAACGTTGTTTACAAAAATCGATTCGGAGTGAAGTTCGATTAAATATAAGATTTTGAAATGCCACGATTTTCACTATCATTACTAAAATTTAAATTTTAGGTACTTAAAAAGAAAAAATTACCACTTAAAAAAAACTAATGACGAAACTCGTGTTAAGTTATTATATTAACGTAAATTAATTATATAGATTAATTTATGTTACGATATTTTGACAAAAATATCTAATATTTCAAATATAGTTATAAATAATCCAAAAGTTGCTAGCGCGTTAACCATCTTCCGGTGTTTAATACGCATCACCCATCCCCGTTTTTTCAAATTCTTACGAAAATCGAAAAATGACCATCCCATGCACAAGCAGGACACCATTTTCTACCAAAAGACTTCCCTAAAGCTGATGTGTTTGGATCAAGATTTCCGGTAGAAAAGTTGTTAGCAGATACAATACAATGATAAAAACCAACACAAAACAAATATCACGTAACAATCATGCCCATACATTTCCCATTGTTAAGCTCGTAATCTGAAATCCGATTTACTTTTTACGAGGCTCATACACGCAGATATGCCGCCAGTCAGATAAACGGGATGATAAGTAGTATATACGTATGTATCAAAACGTGCCGAAAAGAAATATTAACTTTTAAAGAAAATATTGCCGCGAGTAAATAACGCCCGCGTCAACAAACGGAAAAGCAAACATTCTTCGTGCACTACTATACCGAGTATAATATTGTCTAGGTCAGTGTTTTAGCCGAAAACCGCGGGAGAGTTTACCGTGAGACTACAAGGCCGTATTCTATGGGGGATCCAGGGGGTCGGAGGTCGTATTTTGATTTTCCCGAGTTTTTATTTCAAATAGGAAAAACCGAGGAAAAATGTAATGGCAAAAGGAAAATTTTCGAAATTTATCATTTTCACGTCGTAAATATAGTAGCCTTTCAAAACATTTACTACCGAACTCCACTTAAAATCTTTCTTCGTTAGCAATGTTTTATCATTGCATACAGATGTACATTAAATTTCCCTTCTACCTTTCAAACGTCTCACGTACAACAGTGGCTCATATATCGTGTGAAATATGTCCGTTTGTTTTTATTATTATATCAAATCCGCCAGACCGTCTGTTTTATAAAAACATGTTTGAAACGGTTAAGATTAAATGAGATAACAAAAGTTTAATATCAAACTATTTGTCTAAACTCGCAAAAGTACGTTATATTATTTAACATATTTTGTATATTAATAATTGAACAAATATGGAAAAGTTAATTCATTTACTTTATTTCAGGCCGATAATGTTCCGAAATCATACATTTTTTTTTTTATTTTTATTAAAATCTCAAAACTTTAATTCAGTATCGACGACTAAAATTACAGTATACATATTTCACATGTGTTCGTATAGTGGCGTGCACAGGGGTGAGGTCATATTATGTATTTAAGACAAGTTAAAAAGAAAAATATTTGGTTTATTATATGAAAAATTGGCTTTTTGAATCCGACTTTTAAATTCGCATTGTCTGATCAGGCACAACAGAAGACTATTCTACGATTAATTCATCAATCATGATTATTATTTAGTATTTATTACATTGAAAATTCCTGGGTACGCTACAGGTCCCCGAGGTTGCGACTCTGTACACAATATCACTTATAATACTTAAAGTAAAAATGTGTTCACTACCGTTGAACAGCCAACCAGCGAGAATATGCATACCTATCTCTACAATATTCAAAAGCCACTTTTATTTTCAGGTTTTATACGAAAATTATCATATAGGTATACGATCTGGGGAAAATCATATTTTACAAACGGTCTAGGTTTTTTTACCATGGGATCTTTTTTTTTTTTTTTAAAAAAATATAATTTTTTTTTACCGCTGATTATTACGATGATAATTAAAATTAGAACGGTTTGGATTTATTTAAAATCAAATTGATGTCATTATTTATGGCTTGTGAACCTTGTAAGGGTTGTTGTTAATATACATGAACAGAAGAATATGTATTATCAAAGACAAGACATTTTTATTCTAGGAATATTTTAAACTGAATTATACTAAAAAAAACAAATTTAAAATATATTTTTAATTATTGCCGTACATTTTCCTGTAATTATTACGTATTTTTCAGTTTCGATCAAATATTAAAAAACTACAAAGAAAATCAAAACGCGACTTTATTGGTCACCAACTAAATCGAAAATTCAACAAAATAGATCTCGTGATGTTTTTCTGTTGGACCAATTTTTTTTGGTAGAGAATGGAAAGCGTACAATTTATAAATAATGAAATCGAATCGCAGTAAATATGTCCGTTTTCATTTTACGTTTTTTTTCGGTTTTTCCAAATTATTACAAAAACTACCTGAAACAATGAAATATTATGTTGATAAATTACTCACGAAACTAGATTAAAAATGAAACAAAAAAAGACTTTTATCATTTTTCATTGGAGCAATATTTATGACAGAAAACATAAGCAATTTATATTAAAATAATAAAACCATTGTGCTATAATTTAAAAAAATCGTATATTTTTTTTTTTTTTTTAGGTTTTTCCATTATTATGAAAAATACTTTAGATATCGAAAAACCACTGTCTTTGTCAGTGGCTATGTGTTAAAAGGAACAAAATCGATCTTTTGAAATTTTTCGATTGGAGTGATATTTCTGGATATAAAACGTAAGTTGAATATATTAAAATAATTAAACCGGAACGCTACGTTGTCGTAAATATCAATCAATTTTAATTTGTTGGTGTTTCCAAATTCTTACAAAAACTACATCAAATATTTATAAACGACATAATTTTTCAATGGTAAAATATTAAAAGGAACAAAATCGATCTTACATCATTTTTCGATTGGAGTTATATTTCTGGTAGAAAACTTAAGTATAACACAATGAAAACGATCAAAACGGTAATGCCCCGACACTGTAACGCCACTGCGCGGTGCCCCGTAAATATTCGCCGTTTTACATATTATTGTACTTTATTTTGAATAAAATTAAACAAAGTTACTTTTGTATTTGATTTGATGTATACCGTTTATTTAAGATTATGGTTATTTATAATCTTAGATATTTAGACTTATCCTGGTTTTTGACCAGAACTTTATTCGAATCACGACCATGTTGTATTACAGTTGTTATACAGAATACACGAGAATAATATTGTCTCTATCAGAAGATATCAAAACTTAGAGGCGTCTAAAAACCGGCGCCGTTTAGAATATTGCACCAGACATTTTATATTAGGCAGGTCTTGACTTTTCTCATCTGGTGAGTCAACCCGGGAAGCAATAGACGTTTAAAACAACTGTATAGATATTTCGTAACAGTGTGAATTAATTCCACGTGAAACAAGTCTACATTGTAAATAGTTATTGTCAATAGTGTTATTAAGGAGGCAAATCGTTTACGATATTGTCCATGAAATAATTATTTACGCCACGAATAGAAATATAACGTGACAATATATAGAAGCGAATTTTGATTGATTTTAAATAATTTTCATAATATTATCATTGCATAAACTATATAAATATTTCATGGATTAATCGATACAGTTTGTCCTCTCGACCTTCTACTAGCTCATAGAGTTGACTAGGTATACAAGTATGAACTTACAGTAGCGAATTTCGTATTTTTTTAACGAACAATTGTATTGAAGATAATCGTCTATAACAATCATTAAATGATTTCTTGTGGTAATGTTTATTATTGTTATGAATATTTTAAAATACTGAATCTATTTAAAGTCTTTTTGACCAAATTATTTATTTTAATGATCCATTTGTAGTAGTAAATTTCTAGTAAACAACTTTACTCGGAAGCGAAAATATTAACTGTAGGTACGAGAATTATATTACAAAAAAATATTAAATTACGTATCTCAAAACAAATCGTCACAATCAGTCATCTATACTTTGAAAATCTAATTTTTACCCGAATGAACATCGCAAAATATTTTGTCTGTTATATAATCCGGTAACTGGTTTAAGTCTATTTGAAAAATCTCCTGACTCTTGAAAAAAAACGTTCAACGATTAGTCGATTTAAAATTGTTAGTAGATAAATGGTTAGTTGACACTGAACGAATTTTGTGAAACGGTTTTTGTCAATAGCATAAAATATAAATTATACCATTTAGGTACGTATTTTTTAATTTTTTATCATGTTATTATTAATAATATTTTTAAACCAGCTTTTTTCGTGTCAATATTGAACGGAAAAGATATGCAAACAAATAAAACTGTGTTTACTTGTGATTCCCCGTTTCCACAGCGTACCTATCACAGTTAACCGCTGTTGCTTAGTAATTTCTTGGGGTATTTATTTGTTCGTGACAACCGAATTAATTAATAATAACGGTTTTTCATTCGTACTTCCAGGGTGACCCTTGAAATAATATTAACGAAAATAATTCGAATTTCGAATTGCTTGTACTAGTCGTACTATTGAAATTTAGTTTTTGGTATTTTTTTTTAAGGTTTTAGTGTACATTTAAGCACTTTTATGAATGGTTTTTAAAGGTATATCATTACGCTTGTAATAATCTTCTTTATAATTAAAAGTAAACAGACTTTGGATTACGATAAATATACATCATATTTAGTCTAATACTGATTAGATGGAAAGACAAGTCACTTGGTGATATTATCCAAAGACGTTGCCCGGGATGTACCGCGTAGAGGTTCTTTCTATAAGCCCCACTAATTGATATTATGTTTTATCTATTTATACTATGTTATTTATGTATTTATATTTTAAATTTTAACTGTCGTCCACGATTCGACAAAAAAAAAAAAATCAAGCTACGATATCACTACTCATATTGTGTGTTATTTTTATTCTATTTTGTTTATTTATTTTAATTTGATTTTTACAATAGATATATTTTTTTTAATTAGTTAGGTTAAGTTCTCTTGCACTCCGATAAGAAGTTTTACCTTAGTGAAGAGCAGCGCTGACTTTAAATTTAGAAAAATATGAATTTTCCATCAAAAATGCTTACAGTAGGTACCTGTTACTGTAACATAAAAATAAAAAATAAATAAATGAATGAATGCGTCGCCTGGAGTATTATAAGAAAGGTTTCGAATTAAAAATTCACGATCAGGTACATCACAGTCAAAATGTAAAATGCGACTGGATATAAACAATTAAATGAATCAACACATAGAAAAAAAAACTATACAAATGGATCGTTTTGCACAGAAATACTTTACTTTAATAGGAGAGATTATTAAAAATTGGTTATTATTAGACATAGATATGTTACGAAATATAGGTTATTTGGTTATTATTTATTGTCTAAAATGTATTGATGTAAGATATTATTTTTAAAATCGGTTTGTGGATTTAAAATAGTATTAAAATTATTTGTCTTTATTTCATTGTATACGTGTAATTCATCTAAAACCGAATGAATGTGAATATTATTTTAAATACTTATTACTTATATTAATATATGCTACAATATTATACTCATACGTGTTAAGTAAATCCTTATTATTACAGTATCGCGAAACACGGGGTATTTCGAGGTCGTAGAAATATTTTTTGAAAATTATACAGTCAAAAGCACACCGACTGTGTGTGGTTATCGACTTCTCATGAGTTCCCGCGTTTTCACAACTATTAATAATATTTTATTTTGCACGGCATTTTTTTTTTTCTTCTAAAATCTACAATAGTGTATTAACTTTGCTAAAGAGAAAAAAACCACCCTGCAGTTTAAATTAAACATTCGTTACGGTGAACGAATACGTATAAAAATATAACACGAAACTCTTGGTCGACTTTGTGGGTTTAAACCAAGTCACATAGCCAATTTGTCGTGACTTTAAGACGAAGAGGAAAAAAAATAAAACTAAAAACTAGTACTTTTTTCACGCTTTGTTACGTACGTGATGTAATTCGCACGGCGTTCTAAGTAGGCAATTCGCTTACTTCCGCGTAGACATTTTAAAAAAAAGTTTGGTTGACGAAAAAATAGTATTTTTTTTTTTAACGCTCTTTAAGCCGCAGTACTATAGAGATTTAAATAACAGTGTTATTATTATTATTATTACTATTATTATTTTTTTTTATGAGAGTCTTACGCGTTTTATACGAATACTGTCATTACAGAATTTTAATGAGAAAATTAACATTTCATATATTTGAACGAATAATGTTGTAATTTCCTTACGGGCATTTTTAAAAACTAACATTACGGGAAATAGCGTATTATTTATTAACGCTACATTAAACACTATAAATTCAAAAGAAATGCGAAGGTTCTGTTCAAGGTTATCGATAATCTTTACAGATTTACCATTATTCATTTTATACTCTTTTACGTTGTATAGTTTACGAGCTGTCAGCGTTAGCCCAGGTCAGGCAAGGTAATCGGGGAAAAAAACTGAAGTAAAAACAAGAAATCAATAAAAAGACAGTTATATTTTTTACACATTTCCCCGTTTTTGACCTATAGGAAGGTGTTAGGAGTGTGCTACGTAGTAGTTTTTTGTTAAACAGATTTTCGTGATATGTACACCACGATCATTTGACACATTGTCCGTCGTGAGCCTTGATGAAAAATTTAAATTTAATAAAAACATATTATCATAACCTAACTACGCGTTGTAGGTATGTAGTTGCGAAGATTGGATGTACGTATGGGTAATTTAGTTTATATACCGTATGCAATGTAAAATCATTGCAAATAAAAAATTAGTCTGAGTGTAGAAGTATTAGTTGTGTTTGACCACTTGCCTCTATGGTTACCCAGAAATCATCAAATATCAAAGTATCGAAAATAGGACATATGGAATGAAAATTTCAATAAATGTTTCAAATAAAACACCACTGGCCGGAAATTTCATATTTTTTTTAGGTATTGTGTACAACAAATCGGAGCGTTCTGAACCGACCGTAACAGTTTTTCCCGATGAATATAAACGCATCTTTTGTAAACCTAGCTTCTCTGTTATATTTATTTAGAATATTTAAAAAAAAAAAAATAACTATGTTTCTTTGCCGAATCCAAGTTTTCACTGTGTTATATTATTATTAATTATTAATAACTTTTTTTTATTGGTTGGTTACTGAGACGACCAGATATTATCAAGAAAAAAGGCAAAAATAGCATAAAAATAAATGAATGTGTTATTTACGGGTGTTATACGTTATTATAAATAGTTGAGCGATCGAACGCACGTAGTTTTTCGGGATAGTAATTTTTTATTTTGTCCCCGTGGAAAAATAGATCCGCTGATGACGATTATTCCTGTTTAGATTTTTAGCCGAAAATAATTTATTATATTATATTCTCGAATTTTTTTCCCTACAAATTCAAATTCTTAATCGAGTCATTCACCCCGTAAAATGATTGACTCGGGCGATAATTTAAAAAAAAATTGTTTTTCCTAGCAGTGTGTCCCGTCCGAAATTGGGGCACATTATTTAAATTTTTGCATTTTCATAACAACACGTCATCGTGGTGTCACGGCAAAAATAAGAATGGAATTGATGCAATAGATTTATCACACATGAGGATGTTGTATAAAATAACATTTAATCCACGATATTTTTCATGTACGTTTTTTTATTTTTTAATAAAATCTCTTAAAATATGAGACGTCATATTATATTATCATCCACCGCGCTATATGTGTACGAAAAAACGTTTTCGACAATATAATATTATACATAATACAAATCGAGAATACGAATTGAAGAAAAAATAACATAAAAACAAAATTTCACACGAGAAATTGGAGGAATAGGGTAGAGCGCAAACATGCAATTTATTACCCATCCTCACTTCTTCAGTCTAGATTTTAAACGGTTATAACTCATAAATGGTAAATCTGATATTAGTGTTGTGTATATCAAAATGTCTGGAAAAATATTATTTATTCAAATCTGCGTTCAAAAAGAGGGGTTCCCGTTTGGAGAAAAAAACTATACACTTATTTAAGGTATATGGAATAGGGATGAACAATTAAAAATGGTTTTCAAATAAAGCCAAACCGGTACCATGAAGAAAAAAAAAAACAGAAATCAAATTCATTTAAAATCCTCCGAGAAAAAAGTTGGGTCATGATAAAAAAAAATCACCCTGTATACTGTGGAGGAGGAAAATTGCAGAGGAAAAAAACGTTAAATTCCGTTATACCCGAACTTAAATCCCATTCAGGGTACAATTATTTTTATCGTCACTTGTAACAATAATATAATAATGATTTAAAAAATTGTATACTTTTGCGCGATACGGCTATAGGGTATACGGTCGTGACCGGCCAAAAGAACAGTGCAGAAAGTATATTACACAAAATAATAATATTATATTCTTTACGTTCAGGTAGTATTTTTTATGTTGTTTGTTTTTTAGTGAACATTTTAATATATTCCGACGGCGGTGGTACATATTAATTTAGAATAACAAATTAGCGTTTTAAATTTTTAATTAGAAACGCCGTCGCGTCGTCACCCGCTCTCTCACGTATTCGTGGTTCACTCACGACGATGTCTGCGAATGTTATTTAAAATAAATATACATAATTTTAAAAAAAAAATCGATATTGTCTATGTGTAGAGAGTAATTGAAAGGAACGATTCATATAGAGTATGATTTAATTTACATCTGTACGTAATGACAAAGAAATTATTAATAAAATGTCGAATAACCAGAAAATCAATAAAAATTTTACCCGAAATTGCCAAGTTTTTTTTTTCGATTCATTAAGAAAACTAAAAGTCAAATCAAACAAAGACCTTCTTGATGCACCAACTAGATTAATGATAATGCTACATTGAAGTTCCCATAAATTGTTCGATAAGACTGAGATTTTTAGCGATAAAGTTGCTTATAAACTTCAAAAGAAACGCTTTATTATAGTGAAACTAATACGTTTCTCGCTTCGATCAGAATCTAAAAAAAAAAAAATCCGTTAGCCGCTGAATCTCTCCCGACATATTTCGTATTTTAGAAATATTCAATGCACAAGTAATAAATAACCAAATATACTATGTACTAAATTTAACTAAATTAAAAAAAAAAAAATTATGCTGAAATTTGAGCATGAATATTATTGGGAAAGGGGTTTGTAGTTGTAAAAGCCAAAACGTCTTTGGTACTAATGCCAGTTACGCAAATTTTGTACCCTAGCTTAAGATGGAGGGCCTACAGGCAGTGGCGTAACTGAAAATAATCAGAAAGAGCGGTCGCATCCAATATTATGGTTTATAGTTTTATCGTTACTGTTGATCGTCTAACGTCGAGTTTTATTCCTAGCATATATTTATTAATGATAAGATGTGTATTTAGTAAGACATGGAATTATAAATTTTTTTTAAATGCAAATAATAATTTCAGAAAGGAAGATTCACCCCTTCAGACTACCGTACATATGCCTGTACGAGGGTGGGGTCCGTTGATAGTTTCACTTCCGGGCTCAAATTTTGAATTTATGTCACTGCCTTTTTGGATGTTCAAAGTGAACTTCTACAGCAATAACACGATGAAATTCGTAATGGGATTGAACCCAATTTTTAACACTTCAGTCCACCTAATCCGCGAACACACGGCGCGCTAGTTCAACCTGGACGCGAGTCGTAAATTGCTAAGGCCCGGACAAATCAATCGCACCTCTCTCCCCCTTTCATTCCCCCTTCGCCCCGCTACAAGGTCACTAATCAGTGTAACTGCTGGACAGTATCCGATTATTATCCGACCGGTAACATTAATAATATAGCCGGAAATCGATCAACGGGATCTGTGGGATGGATCTGTGGGTTCAAAACACGTCAAAATAATATCATAATATATATTATTTTATCGATTAGGTTTTAAAAGCGTATTATAGATACCAACTATACATAGTGGAGCGTTTTGAGGGCCGAAGGAGTGTCCTAAACCAACGCCTGGACACGCCCCTGCAGGAAAAAAAAACGGTTTTGAAACATTGTTTTAATTTTGTAATTATTGGAGAAAGTCAGCTATAATTTACACGTGATTCGTTATTTTTTTTTTTTTGCTCGAAATATTTAACATTTTTACACGGATCGATAAGTATCATACACTATTATCAATATCATAATCAAAGGTTTGTGTGTCAATTCTATGGAATAATACAGAAATGTTCAATGTTATTTTAACAATCGGACCTCGTGAAATTGTACCCAAAAATAACACACGAGCATAAAACAAATACAAGTATATCAAAGGGTTAGTAGAATGAATGAAAATTATTAAATTTAGCTGGAAATAAATTCCAATCATCAAGTTAGAGACCTACAATGCGAAAAAAATATGCTAACTCGATTAATGTTGACCATGGGTAAGAAAAAATTGCCAAAAATAATGTTGATAATTGAATAATTTTTAAACTTGTTTTTAAATTTTCAACTACATATAATATACATAGTGCATGTCCATAATAATATTTATGGAGTTAACTCGTCCGTTTCTACTTTTCAATATCGTGACGGGCGATGGCATTGGAGGAATAATCCAACAAAACGTGACCATCGCTACACGAAGTTCGGTGGTCGACTGAAACGAATGGTCGCGAAATTCGTCACCGGGATCGCGTTCGTCATTATTAACTCCAAGAACAACGGGAGGTGTATTTACGTATACTAGTCAAGTTCAGCACCTATAAATCTACTACATACCCTAGTTTAATTCAGCACTACATTCAAATCACATATTTATGTACTTATCATAAAAAATTACATTGTATAGTACTCACTTAAGTATATTACCTAGTTAATTATTTTTTCAATTTCCTCACAGTTTTCTTCATAATGAGGGTAAAAACGGGAATAACAACTTTTGTTATAATTTTCAATTTTTTCTGTTTGTTGTTATTCAATGAAAAATATATCATATAGATCCGACATAATCACCGAATCGCTTAGCACTTTATACAATTCTCAAAGTTTTGAGTAAATTAAAATTGTCCCATTCATACACACATAAAAAATTTCGTCAAAATCAGTCCAGCCGTTTAAGAGTTCAGTGACATAAACACGTACAGTAGAATTATATATATAAAGCTATACATCGTTTCAATAAAGGTACTTATATAATAATATTTAAAATATTGTTCTGAAAATATTTTTATTTTTTATTTCCTATGTCTGTAAACGGTTTAAACAACAGTTGTTTGTTGTTTGTGAGCAGTTGTTCAGATAGTTGTTACAACTCTTCTCCCAGAAATGTTACTGAAATCAAAAATGATAAGATAGGTTTTTTGTAAAATTGTGCTTTAAAGAGATGATTTTTTTTGATTCTCCTTGCTGTTTTCTAAATAATTTGGAGGGGGGGGGGAGAAAATAAATTGGAAAAACGGGAATTTTTACGGAAATAACGGTTTTGTTATTTTTAATTGTTTGTTGTTGCTGTAATTCAGTTGGAAATAAATGTGCAGATTTGATTACTTCATGGAACACTTATATTCATATATTCTTTTCAACAAATTCTGATGATTTCAGAGCAACTTATGATTATTTTACATTTTCGAATTTTGAATTTTCGAGACGTTGCTAATAAATTTGTTTATCACGGTTATAGGTCTACGTAACCGTGGTATTGCTTAAATTGCTTATTGTAATACCGTCCTAGACGATATTGATATAATACCTATTAACGACTTGTAATAAATTTTAATCACAATTCTCACGGGGGCGGGCGGTCACCCCCGACCCGCATAAGCCACGAGCCTGTTGTCGTCGCTTTTCTGCAAACTGCAATTTGTATTAATTCGTAATATCGTTGTTCAAATAAAAAACGATTAAACGTGAATTTTCATTATACAATTGAACGGTAAATTTGTAATTTTTTTTGCAAATTCTTTCCTTTAGTAAATAGTAATTTTATGGTCGATTCGAGAAAAACGCATATCGTTAATACGTGACCTACTCAACCGCATGAAAAAGCGGTCAATATTATTTTTTTGAACTTTGAAATGCATACATTTGTGTTGAGCGCCGTCTAAATCCAGATTCGTTAATTCTGGTAGAGAGGGGAAGGGGTTAAGTTTTTTTTTTTTTTTTTTTTAAACGTAAACACTCGCTACCCCGAATATATTCATATCGCTGTATTATATAGTTACAGGAGTCCCGCGAGTTGTAGAAAACGCGTAACAAATATAATTAATCGCGAACACATATTATACACGCAAAACTTTATTTTATATTATATTAATATTAAATTATCGGACTAAACGATACATTATGCAACGTTTTAAAATACGTATTCAAGTATAAACATGCACACACACACACACACACACACACACACACACAATAATATCATAATAAACGCATTTCGCTCGATTTTATAGTTTTAAATAACAATTACTCAGTTTCCGACTGTCATCGCATGCCGCTGCGTCGGCGTTTTCCAGCCCAACAAGTGGGTCGCTCTGTACGTTTTTTTGACGGACCACAAAATGTATGGTCGTAACGTTTTAACGTGCCGCGCTGTTGTTGTTGGCATTATTATTATTATGATAACGACTATTAATCTGAATTCATAGGTGGGCGCGATTATTTATGTTATGCGTTTAGTTTTACACGATAAAAGCGTATAATATAGGGTACAACACTCGCGTCGTATTATACGAGCCGCGTGTATAGTGTGTGCCGTTGAAGGGAAATCATATATATTTTTTTTTTCTTTTTCAAACACGTCTAAAAGTGTTATATATTATACAGTTGTTTTGTTGTTCTTTTTGTTGTTGTTTGATGGGTCGTTTGAACGAAAAAAAAAAAAAAAAAACACGGACTAAAACTGCAGCAGCTATATAGTCGAACGGCCGACGGTCACACAAAGGCTTCCGTTCGTTTAAATATCAGAGGAATAGCGGACTTTATAGGTCCCTTAGATAATATTACATATATATATATAGGGTAGGACGTGCTTTTATTTTCAGTGCACCCAAAGAGCATATAATATGTTACCGAAACGGTTACACGCAAGCGATAAACTCAGTGTTTGAAAAGTGATGACACCTAGCGATTTGGTATTTTGTCAATAATATAATATTCGCACGAAAAAAGTAGCATGTTTATAAGTTATACAGTATTAGCTCATGAACATCGTGGGACTTTGGCCCCACAATAATACCAAATAAATATGATTGACGAGGCTCTGTCTATGCACTGAAGGACTTCAGGAAACTCAGGGGGGGGGTACCGCCCAATGCGGTAGCAAAATAGACAGTCGTCTACGGCGGCACTAGTTTAAGGGCGGCAAATTTCGAATGAACCAATTTGATTAAAGTATTATATTTTCTAGTACACAGAAATGTATGTTCGTTGTTTAAAAAATACAAAAAAAAAAAATGATCTAATAATATTTCGTTTACCGCGGACGCGCCATAATCGTAATGCTGTACGCGCCAGAAAAGGATCGCGAAATAAATTTCTTTTAATATATTTTAGATTCTGAGTGGACCGAAGAAGAGTTTATGTTTTTTCACGTGTGCGCAACTTTTCTACCGGAAGGCTTGCCCAGATTTGTGGTACAAAAAACGATTATGGTTTTTCCGTAGTGATTGAAAGCGTCACGGAATTCTTATTTTAGTATTTTTCGATAACGATTTATAGGATTAATATGTTATAGAAAAAGTGGATTGGCGTACACTCTATCCTACAATTGGATAATATTTCGGTCTATGATCGAAAAATAAAATGATCACCTCGCTAAGCCCCGCAGGCGACAACCGATTCGGTATTTAATGGTAAAAAATCTGGGAAAAATGTCCAAAATGAAAACATCCGCATTTTGAAAGTATCCATGGTAAGTATACGTCGGCCGAAATTCCCCATGTCGAAAGCACTCGTGTACACATTTCGCCTACAATCACCTGCCGTCGCCAATGCAGTTTGATAAAGCGAATTCCGTTTGACGGGTGTATTGTGTCAACGCGAGTGCGTAAAAACGACACCGTCGATTTCGACGGTGTAAATTACATTTGATAAGCATGCTTTATGATGGAAAATAGAGGATTCGCAAAAACGTATTACCCGACTAGTTCGTTTGTTTCGTTTTTATCGGCGTGTATTTTATGTTATAATATTATAATCTGTTTGTCTGTTTAAAATAGATTTTTAAAAGCGGCTTTTAGACACTAAAATAATTACAGTCTTCGTCTTCGTCTCTCAGCGATAATGACGTAATATATAGTAAATTAACTACAAACCGTATTATCAGTATGGTCTTATTGCAAGTCCCGTTTCAATTCATCTTATCGCTGCACGCGTGTAGCGCACACGATTGCAGTCGCATGCAAAACGCTCGACAAACATCGATTGAAATGACGAGCTCGCATTTTGAATTCGGACGTTTTTCCGTCGATCGTATCGGTAGCGGTGGAAGACATAACCGCCGAAATGAGATGAGAGAAAAAAAAATCGTATCGTACAAAAGCGCCAACACTCTATACGCCGACAGTACGAGTATACTGCAGTGATAAACGTGTTTATTAACCGTTGTGTGAGCGATATTAAATCTAGAACTATACTATCGTTTACAAACCCCAAACGTTCAATGTTAATAGATAAAATTAACTATCTGATATTTTTAAAGACTGAAAAAAATCAACAAATTTGTTAAAATTATAATTTTTTTCATTTATCGCTGAATGAATTATTTTTTTCGGTTATTGAAAATTTTACAATTTTTTAAATACCTACTTAAATAAAACGTGTAAAATAATAATTTCGGCCGAAACGATATGTAATTTTTGCACATTTGGCGCTTATGTCGTGTAGCCATCGGTAGAACACCGGCGGTAACCTCACGTAACCCGGGGTACACGGGAAACCTCGTATATTATTATTATAAAGCATTTTTTTTTTTTTTCATTTTTTTTTTTAACGGGAGAAATAAAATATTAAAACGACCGGCGGTTGCAGCGGTGCTAGGCCGCGCTTAACGAGCGAGGGGGAGGGGTAAAGGGGAAGGCGGCGAGGGATCGGGGTTGAAACCGTCGGGAGGGGTAGGGGGGGTTCGGAAGGGGCGGCGACGGGTACAGCAGCAGAACCGCCCGGGCGGCGTTCCGCAAAGCGTACGGCACGCACACACGGTCTCCGCGCGCCACGCCGCACGGACGTAAACGCGCGCCACCGCAGAGACAGCACCGTCACGTTTTCGGACTCGTCGTCGTCGCCAAAACCGCACGACGTTCGGCGCTCGCGCACGTATCGGCCGAACGAAAACACCGACAATAGCGTTCGAGTAAACGCCGTCGTTGTTACCCGCGCCGGCCAGAGCGCAGACGACACAGATAACAACGATCGTCGTCGTCGTTGTTGTTGTTGTTGTTAGCGTTGCCGTTAACCGGCCCGACCGTTCGGCCGTAAAACGCCGTGTAAACCGAGCGTCGTTACGCGGGCCGCTTGGGCAACAGGTTCGTCCGCGCGCAGACGGGACGCCAGCACGGCAGCGAGCGCGATCCGACGGTAACGGAACGAGAACAGCGAGCGGCGCGTAACAGCAGCGCCGATAATAAATGTTATTGTTGTATAGGTCAGCGACCGGACGACGCCGGGACCGAGGGCCGCGGGGAAATATGGTGGCCGGCCGTTATCGCGGGTGAACATCCAGTACCGCCGGTGACGACGCTATTATGGTCATCGAACCGGGCCTGATCGACATGCTCGGCAACTCGCTGTTCGACGTGCTGGCCCCGGTCACGTCGTCCACCGAGTCGTTCGCCGGGGCCGTGTCCGCGACGTCCGGCGGGTCGTCGGGCACCGGCGAACCGGACGCCGCCGGGGCATCGGCGTACGACGACGGCTCCGGCAGGGACGGCGGCAAGGACGCGCAGGGTGTCGACGAGATCTGGTACAGGCACAGCCCTGCCATGACCGCGTTCTACTGTTTCGGGTACACGCTGGTGTTCCTGGTCGGGATGGTCGGCAATCTCCTGGTGGTGTCCGTCGTCTGCCGGTCGCCGCGTATGCGCAACGTCACCAACTTCTTCATCGTCAACCTGGCCATGGCCGACATACTGGTGCTCGTGTTCTGTCTGCCCGCCACCCTGCTGTCCAACATCTATGTCCGTGAGTCGAAAAAAAAAAAACATAAAATATAATAACGATAAAAATAAAAATCTCGATATTATTTTCCCAGCGCGTTATTCCGCGGGTGTTGCGCGTAAAGGCGATTTCAACGGCATTTGAAAATAAATCGTATCCACGTAGCTTCAAACGGTTATAGTTTCAAACGCCCGTGTAATAGTCGCGAGCATGGCCGTCAATCAAGTGTACAGCAAACTCGAAACTAATTCAATATACGCGTAAAACCGACAAAAATAAATAAACACCAATCGAAGTTGATTTGGAGATATCTGAATAATTAATACACCAGAAATAACTTTTGAAATCACAGAAAGGACCTATTTATGACTGATATTTTAAGAAATTTGCTCGGAGAAATTTTCTTCTAAACATTTTTTTTTTTTTTTTGTATAAAGGAATGGAATTTATCCCTACGTGAAATCTGTTTGAAAGACCTTTTGTCTGTTTTACGCCGACGTGTTTTTACCGCTAAAAATCATCGGCGTGACGTCTTAACAACGATAAAAAAAAAAATAAAATGAAAATAACGAACAACCGCACGTTTATTTCGAGAGACTCTCAGAATTAATTTTTACGTTAATTAACAAAACTTTTACGGGTATTTCCTATTATGCTCGTGGCCACGCCTCACGTCTATGACAGGTAACGCACACCGTCCAAGTCGGTACTATGGCGTACTGAAGAGGTTTTTTATTTCATGGATGTTCAAAATAGACAGTTTGGACGAATAAAAAAAATATATACAAACTTTTCAAACTTCAAAAGGTATTTCTCGAATGGCCAACTGGGAAAATACTAAAAAAAATTAACGGCGAGGCGTACATTTCTTTGCTTTGGTGATGATTCACGATAACGTTCTTTAACAGACATCTCGTCAGTGACGGATTCTCCGTTTAATAAGAACTGCACTGTGAATTCTCTAGCGTTTTGACCAGCACGTCGAAATGCAAGAAAAAAAAAAAAAGAATCTGTATTATTTTAACCGATTGCGTTTTCTACTTTCCGTCGATTCTGTTGTCGTCATCTGCAATTCTAAAACTCGGTTAACTATCTCGACCTATAATTATTTTAACAGCGAACCAAATCCGGGAAGCACATATAATATGAATATAATAATTACGATGGGGGGGGAAATCGTTACCCGGGGGTGAGACACTCCCACAACCTATGATGTGAGAGGGGGCAGACAAGTAATGTATGTTTTTGATGGGGAGGGCTTTTTGTGATACACCGGCATACATTTTTTTAAATCCCGATCGCGTGATCCGGAAATACTGACCTGATCTAACCTGACCTTCCACAATATTATTTCGGATCGGCCAATCGGATAATTTTCGTTTTTTGTTTTGTTTTGTTTACGTCCGGGCGTGTCTACCGCCGCCGCGGCCGTTACCATCGCCGTAACCGACCACGACTACCCGTCTAACTGTGTCGCACCTTTCTCGTTGGATTTAAGCCGCAATTACGGGTTTTCGACAACGGCGAATATGGCGACGTGAAAATAATTGATTTATACCCGCCCGAAACGCGTAAACAAATCCTTAGATTGTGTCCGGGCGGGACATAATATGCGTCTCGCCGGCTCGCAATTACCGCTGACAGCGGTTGGGCGAATAGTGTAAATGGCTTTAAAACAAAAACAAAACGAAACAAAAAAATTTATTCACGTCTAAAAAAAAAAAAAAACGTCGTCGGATCGTTTTAAATAGGTTCGCCTACCAATTATTATTGTATCGTTAGAGGACTGCGGTACCGTCGCCGACAAGTCTCCGACGACGGAATTGATTAATTTACGGCGATGCTCGCGGTGTTGTAAGCACGCGTAATTACGGCCGCAGACCGATCCTAATTATTAAATTTCGTCAAAATCCAACTTCGCCCGCGCACACTTTATAAATAATTCTGGTATATTTGTACAATAACATCGTGCGAATCGAAACGGGATTTACTTGGTTTCTTGCAAATTTTTTTTTTCGTTTCAAGGTTCAGCATCTATCCCCGAAAACTGCAAAAACGGATCGCTATTATTCACGTCGCAGTACTGTTTTCCGGGTTGAAACTTTGTTGGATCCATATGAACGATCGAAAATTCGTGACCGAAAAGCACAAACTGTTTCTAATGTTTTCTAAAACGAATTTTATAATGTGACGACAGTGAGAGATTAATCCGCTCGGAGCGCTAGAGAGAATTTACCCAAAGCAGTGATAAGAGCGGATTCAGTTCAGCGTTCGAAGCCCGTTGGGCATCCATACTATATTCTGCATAAAGTCATTGTACAAATCTAATTCGTGGTCAAAAATGCAACAAAAGATAAAATTATTAGGCTAGGTTACTTTCAAATATACAGGACTGGATGATCAAGGGGGGGGGGTGCTGCTTAGGGGGCTATTTACTCAGGTCGCAAGTTAAAAGAGGCCACACAATGTGTGTTTTTGTTGATAACCTTTGTTTTTTTTTGTTTTTTGCTTATTGTTTTTTATCCCCGGGCTCCCATAACCCATAATCCGACCCTGAATATACTACGGAAGCTGACGCGCGCAACGTATGCTTGGCTAGTTTTTCCTCGTTTTTCTAGAAAAAAAACCACTTTAACCGCTGCAATCGTTCAGCGCATTGTTATAATTACTATTTCCAATTTTGTTTTGTTTCTTTGTAATCGGGGTCCGCTTTTTAACGATATAATAATTGAGAGACGGCGTTGCATTCGCCGGGTATTGAGGAAACAAAATAATAATTATTAATTATTTTTAATTAGCTACCTCCCTAGCTAATATTTTGTATAGACTAGTAATATAAAAAAAAAAAATGTACTACGTTCGTACACGGGAAAAACGAAAATACAAACACCATTTTTTTTCGACAATTATTCGTATATAATTAAACAATATCATACAAATTAATTGACATTAATTTGAAGTGGAAAGTTTTAAGTGGGGATGCCAGGACGTGATGTTGTTCTCTCTATTGAAAAAAAAAAAAAAAATCCTCCTAAATTATACTCCAATTTATAGCTCGCGAAAAATTCAAAATATAATAAATAAACGTGTTCGTTATAATGTTATAATAGTGTACAGTTTTGTCACCGTCGGCACCGGAATGGAAATGTAATAATTTAATCCCGTTTTGAATTTCAAGTATAGTCGTATAATATATATATATTGTAGGTTTTATAACGCGTTTGGGTTTTATTTTATTGCAAAAATCTTTTTCGCGGCAGTATTACAAAGCGTTTCGTAAAATTTCACGTCTCTGAACTGCAGTAACGCCACTATAAACCGAACACTGTGGCCGCTTATGTTGTATACGTGATCGTAAACGGCAAAATGCGTAGGTTACCTTTTCCCGTTTAACGAAATCTCGCAGACAGTCTGCGCGTAATACACTTGAACCGGGTTTTTTTTTTTTATTATTTAAAAGATTCATGTAAACTATTGTTATTCTAATCGAATAGGTTGTGTTAGGTTAGTCCGTCCAACGGTCATAATCATTTACCACCACAAAAGAGCCAGTTTTCCTTTACGGTTATGTTTTATTTTTATTTTTCGCGTACCTCGATTCCACTCAATTATCAAAATAGGATTACTTTTTACCCTATTATATATTACACAATTCATAATCTGGCCTAGAAAATTTCCTTATAACAATTATACAACTCCGTTTTCTTTGTCTGCGTCTCATATCCAAATTACTCTTATTCTCGCTCTCTAAGTATTCCTTCCCATTACCGTTTCTTCGTTCAATCCACGCGGTCTCAGAATTTTTTTTTTTTTTTGTGGTCAAATACAGTGCAAATAAACGAGAAATTTAGGCGAGGTAAATACACTTTAATATTACGGACTATAGCAATAGGTTATGGGCAAATCATCGGGATTACGTATATCTGGAAATTTTTTCTTTGCCGGACGAACACCAACAGTAAAAGAAAAAGGTATCAACATTTTCGGAGTGAAACGACCTCGGGCGTCCGTCAGACTGTACAGATTACCGTGTAGTTCGTCCTACTGTCATTATTCGTCGTCCCCGTATTTTATTCCCGGGCGTTTTTCTTTTCGCTTTGTACAAACATGTAGTACCATTAAACGTGTACACGCCACCGGTTATTGCTTTTTCAATATTTATCGGCACGGCACCGTGACACATTTCGAGAGAAAAGACGACTATTAAACACAAACTATAGGTACTGCGCGTAAGCATCACTTTTTTTCTTTCTTTCTTTTTTTTTTTTTTATTAATCGCGTTTACCGCAATGCAGTTTGGCCGTCAAACGCCGCACCGTGAAAACTCGTGTTGAGATTGTTTAGATAAAATCTTCGAAAATATAACATATAATTTTGATAATAACATACTATCTTTTACCTAGGAAAAACCAAATGATATCATCTTATCATTATTTTCTTAATCATTTTTAGCGAATACGAAAAAATTAGAATAAACCAAGTATTATAACTACATCATAACATGATCATTTAAAAAAAAAAAAAATTGGTTTATTAACAAATATATTGTGTAGTATTACGTATTTACATTACAAAAATACTATGCCGTGTTCTAAAACCTATCTTAACATGATATCTTTACTATATTCGTATGTTAACCAGATAACTGAAAATCATCTTAGATAAATCGTTGGTCGTCGTCAAAATTTTACCTAGATAAAAATATCGGTTATCATTTCCCCAAACACTGTTCACACGAGTTTAGTTTTCAATCGTTTCGCCGCTGGTTTTACTTCGTATTACTTCGCACGATGTAGCCAGCGAAATAACGACTGCAGATATAAAGAGTATAGTACATTAATATAGTAAATCGCCAATAGAATTGCAAAAGTTTACAACAACACGCGTATAACTTGTTCGTATATTTGCGGGATTACTTTGGTTTGTCTATTATAGTTTTCTCTTTCGTGTCCCCACGTACAACTTTTTCTATACGTCATATTTTCACATGTTGATTATCGAAAAGAAAAAGCATTATAACCCTCGTAACATTATAAGCGAGGATTTTGATTTTATTATTACATGTACAAAGAATTTATACCAATTCAGAATTCTTTGTAGTTTTGATTGAATCGCGCCTATTCACGAGTTATTAAACGAGACTAACGCGTCCAGTAGTGGAGTTTTCTTTAGCGGAACGCATAGTTTTAGATTCTTGATGCAACGAGGAAGGTATTGGTTCTAATAGTCAAACTATAATGCCGCGTGCCTTTTTTTGTTTCTCGGATCTCTAAAGAAATTCTCTACCAGAAATCTCACTCTAATCGAATAAGAGAGCTTTCATCTAGTATTTTGGTTCGAAAAGATAACTTTTTCGATATAATTTGTAGTTGTCTTTTGTTTAGGAAAAATCGGTGGAAAAAACTCACAGGGATAAAAAAAAGTTTACAGAAATAACGATTTTGTTATTATTTTCGTTTTGTTGTAATTCGGTTAAAAATAATCCTAAAAAACAGCAATTTCGATAGAATATTGATATATTAGCATGTTTTAAATATAGTAAAATGTTCGAAACATTCTGGTGATTTTTCAGTTATTCATTGGCATGTGGCAATTTCGAGGTTGTTCAGTTTTTATTTGGGTACAAACAGGTACAAATGTTTTGGCCGAACTGAAATGCTTGACGATTTAACACGAAGTTCATTATTGTTTGTACTTATAATAGTGGAAAAATTAACAGTCAAACGTAATGTAATCGTTTATTTTTTTTAAAAGTGTCAAGTTTTAATTTCTACGAAAATAGTAAAATTCAACGACATTTCAAAACATATTGATATATAAGCGAACTTTGCAAAAAAATCTTTTAAGAGAAAACAGTTTTAAAACGTTCTGTATAATATTATAAATATACGGTCTATTTTAATTAATCAATCAAATTAGCGATAGCAGTTAAGCACGCGTTTTGTCGATTTTCTTAAAGAAATATTGTTGTTGAAAAAAAAAACATTTAAAACACGATTTTAAGAATAATAATATTTCATTCGACGAAAAAAAAAAATTAAACTAATGTATTTAACAAACAAAAAAAAAAAAAAAAAAAAAAAAACTATACAGTTTCGATTTTTTATTATTATTATTATTATTTTTTTTTTAAATTAATCAAAATAATAACCAATTTGGCAGGCTTAAATCGAAAATAATGACGCCCCTGTACGAGGCGTAACGGGGTAAGTCGCACGGAACACGAGACGGGCCCGTCCGTTAGTCGCGAAGCGGGATATTAGCGGTCGTTATTTTTTTTTTATTATTATTATTATTTTTTTTTTTTCAATATTTAATATCTTTCATCTAAACCTAAAATCGATATTTTATTTTATTTATCGTACCTGCAGTATGTTAAACGCATAATATTATATATAATATAAATAATGGTATAAAATTTATACACTGGCTGTCATCGGCCGGCGTGGCGTTGCCCAGGTTAAGGTTAGGTTAACAAAAAAAACCCTGCAGAAATCGATAATAAAAAATTCAATTTTACATGTCATCTCACCCTCCATGCCCATAAATCCTCACAAGCCACAGTGCCTATTCCTCTTCTCTTCAAATCTTAATTCGTACGTATATGTGTACCAAGAACGTTGTTGTAGGCCGTCAAAACTAAATTAAATAATACCGACGACAACTGGGATTCATTACGATATTAAAATATAATTTATTTGTTTTGCTATCCACGTGGCAACCAAAAATGAACAAAAAATTATAAAATTCCCGAGCACCCATATTGCGGAGAAAGTTAAATTAAAAAAAAATCAGGCTCCGAGGTTCACAATTTGGGACATCAATTTTCCGTATAGATTTCGCTATACTGTGCACGCATACAAATACTGCGTTGTAATGTCTTGCAATAAATGAAAAAAAATGATTTTTACAAGGTGAGAAGAATAAGAATTTCATACGGTACACAAATTTAAACATTTAAGTTCATTATTTAGTTAAGACGAACAAATTAAATGGAACCTGAAATTAAGGCGGGATTACAAGCTAGGAATACGATGCTTTATCGATTGACGAAACTATATCGTTAAACAGCGCTATTTAAAAACGTAAATGTTAATATTTTATCGTGCGTGTATCAGGTCATGGTTGTAATCTTTGGTTGTAAAACGTGGATGCTACATAAATAATAATAGTCAAAATAGAACGTTTTCGAAAGCCCGATGTCATTGAGAGTTATTGGTCCATGCGTGGCCACGTAAACACAACTGCTAGAGCAGAGAGCCAGAAAATAATCGAGAACTAGGAAAATTCTATTAAACGACCGTTTCCCGGTGTGGCACAAGGCATAAATAAAATACAATGCCACAACGTTTAGAACATTTTCTTCGGCGGACGAAGGGAAATGAGAGTAGGTGCTGATTTAAAGTTTATTCGATCTGGAGAGATTTTGAAGGTAAAATGAGGTAAAATTTAGGACGCGCACCGGATAAGAAATCGAGTAAAACGAAAAATGCCACGGCGGTTGGATTGGAGAGAATATTAACGTTGAACAGAGACGAGTGTAGTGAAATTTGTTTGCCAGCGCGGTCTTGAAGGCATTAAGAAGAAGTAAACAACATTATGGTGGCGCGCCGCAGTTACCGTTTGCCGCGAAAAGTGTGACGTTCTCAACAATAATCGATGAGCCATCTACAATAGTAGTCACTGATAACGACCAGCGACTACTATTGTAATAATAATGTGTATTTATGTGCGGCACTATTGTTATCGTTTTTACTATACATTCGCAAAGGCGACTCGATTGTTTTACGCCGGTCGTAATGTTTTCCCATTAGCCGGTGATTTAATAGTTTTTATGGAAACCGAGACGTAATAATTGTTTTCTCGTGATCGTAAAATGAATTTTTTTTATTATTTATTTAAACTCCAATGCAACTACATTTTATATTCCGAGTGTGGCGACGAAAAGCTATTTCATTTCACTAAAATGTTTGTGGTTTTTTTTTTTTTTTTCGTCAGTAAAAAGTGTTACAATTTTTCCACGCTGTACCTTAAAATATAACGATTTTCCACCCGCGGGTACTCCATTTGGAAATTTGTTCTGAATTCTCAATAGCGTTTCTTACAAATCAAAAACAATAATATGACGGTTATAACTGTTAGATTTTTTTTTTTTTTTTTTTTTTTTTTTTTTGATTTCCGGGTTACTCGCAATATGACAAAACTAACACCAACGCTATAACCTGATCAGTATACCGTTCAGGATCGATTTTCGATCACAATGGATTTATCGTTGCAGCTTTCAGCATGTAAACTAAATTAACCCGCATCCAATAATTTCCAAACTCCTTGCCTACAAACAGTGGCATACCAATCACGGTGCCAAATATTTTCACCATTTATTATTATTATTATTATTTTGTACACTACGATCTACTTTATGCGACACCAGGAAAAATTATATCGTTCGGATGTTAATGGTTTTTATTATTATGATTTTTTTTTTTTTTTTTGAAAATAACGCAACTCCCTAAGTGAAGTCTTGGGCGGAAACCGTCTCGCCCGCCGTTCGATTTTGACACGGCCATGTAAGTATATCGGCGCAGATTTCATGTGCTAGTGTGCAGGTGGACAACACACTAAAACTATTTACACAATAACTTTGTTATGGTATAGGTAGGAGCTGGGTATAGCCATGACTTAAAAAAGAAAACCTTTTGAAAACTGACGGAGCTAAATTGCACCGCGATGGGAAAATTAACTTTTCCTAGACGCGCTGCTGGCGGGCACAGTTTATGTGCCAAGCAATCTATGTACACCGTAATACTAACAGTTTTGTGAAATTTTGACGCTAAGAGCAAAAAAAAAACTGGATCTAAAAACATTATAAAAATTTTAGTAAGTAATTTATCAGGCGGATTATTGATATCTTACGTTGAATTGCTATTAATTAATTTAAAATTTGTAAAAACCATATTTTAGGTACTTATTTACGTGTTTCAACCGCATAATATAATAATAAAATACTCTCATATGGTACCAATTCTATTTAATCCCAATGAAAATTAAACGATCTCCGTGACGATAAATAGACGTTTCTATTAGTAACTCGATCAAACTGAATCGTAAAATATATTATCGTGTTGTCTGCGTAGAACAAATAATACGGGTCAGGCCGATCAGGCGTTGAAAATATTATTCGTGTAAATGTCGTGATTTTTACGATTTTCGTCAAAATCTGAGGATTTAAACGCATATAAAAACCAATAATTTTGACTATACATTTGTAAAATCTATGTTGAATTGTTCAAGTAAGAAAAGTTGTTTACTTACAGAAAAAAAGTTTACGCTAATAAATACATTGGTTGGCTAACTTCAGAGTAGTGTAAGTCAACCAAAAAAAAAAAAAAAAAATATAAATAATAATAAATGACTTAAATACCAACAAATGGCAGTATATTTTGTCATAGTGATAAACGAAACACAGCATATAGTAAAACCAATGCGTTCCTCGTTCAAAATCTAAAATCAGCAATAGTTGTAGATTTATACTCGTAATATTTTTGTCTTCTATGAATTGACCCGAAACTCGAAAATTCGGTGGATGTTTTTAATTTTACAATTTTTAAACATAAAAGAATTATATTTATATTATTTTATTGTGCGTCCAATATTTTTACCTTTTTGGCGGTTCAGACTTACGCGTCCTAAAGAATAGTCGCTTGAATAAAACCTGATATTAATACTCATACAGATAACGTTCAATAGTTAATAGGTAATATTATTATTTTCGAGCGGCCTACACTGCAGTCATAATAAATCAGTTGGCACTTTTAATGCAGTTTTCCTCCTCAGTAAATTATTACACTATGAACACTACGAGTATGTGGCGTTATTGGCCCCAGTACAAAATATCACGTTGATACTTTGTATAAAAAAAATATACATATATTAGATATTATTATTGTTATTATTAAAGTTCAAGTCGAGCACCCTTAATCACGACATACCTACAGTATAACGCGTAGAATAATAAAGTATAATACTAATTCTATAATGAAGTCAAGTACTCTGTAACACTACTAATAATACTCGAGTATCACTATTGTAGTTTGGATCGGGTAGTAAGAAAGGTGGGCTATTTAAGGTTATTTAATTTATATACTGTATTACTGTTAAATCAATGCAAATGAAAAAACAATTCTGGACGGAGCCGTATTGGTGGTATTGTTGCCGAGGGAACCCTGCAAAAATCCATAAAAAATAAAATCAAAATCAAAGAACCGATGGGATGAACTACCGAACATTTTGATAAATGTTTTTAATAAAGTACCACCACCGGACAAAATTCCTTTTTTTTTTTTTTTAAGGTTTTGCGTGAAAAAATTGAAGCCTTTACCTGACTAAAAAAAAGTTATAGAGTAACATAAAAAACTGTTTTTGAAAAAAAGTAGTACTAAGAATTTGTAAAAAATATTCGAGTAACATACCATTTGGTACAAAAAACCCGCTTTTTTTAACGTACTAGACGAAGGAATCGGAAAATTTTTACTAACCAAATAAGTGTTTTCCGAGGAAAAAAATACCAAACGTCTAATTAAAACAGCGTTCTCGCTATACACTCACAATCTATAAAACAATAATTAAGCGAGAATATACCGAAACATTTGTTGGTTCCAGTTTTATTATTATCTCCCAAAAACTTTTTTCCTATACGACAAACAACACAAAGGCTCAATTAATTTACGTACCGACGACAAACGTACATGGAATTTTTCCTCGGGTTCAACCCCCCCCCCACCTCAATACGAAATTGATTTCAGGCGTACGTGACCGTTCCGGAGCGACGCTGATATAATAAAAAGTATAAACGCGGATTATTGTTGTGAAAAAAACACGGTGCTGATATTTCAGTCGTTTCGCGGAGCATTTCTGCGCGTACCCGCCGAGGAATTTGCGGAATGAAAACGTCTCCGCCCTCAAGCACTACAAGTTAATATTTCCGTTTCGAAGTCCCTTTATATTCGGTCGCATGTAACGTAACCCTTTAAACACCTCAAACACCTGCAACACCGTATTAAAGATTTCCGATCTGTTCGTCCGAGAGTATAACAAAAATCGTATTGTCTAAATTCCGGTTCCGCGATTCTTTCTCAGTATAAGTAGGTACTCGCATCAAACATTATATTATACATCTGTCTACGAAACTGTATCTTGGTGCCGGTGTGATATGGTTTTCGTTAAACATCACGAATCCGTAAAAATCCACGCTATATGCGCTTATAATATAATTACTGGACGTGACTAGGCCCAAAAGCCTTTGAAAGGAACCAAATCTGGGCACTGACACTACTAACAGTAAAAAAGTTTGAAGTCGTTTTAAATGAGACTTTCGCCAGTAACTTTAAATTTAACCGATTTAAAGTCTGAATAATATTCTAAGTTCAACACAGACGATAACTGATAAGTTTTCAATGATAGTGGTTGTATTATTGTATAATGATCATAGGCATATAATATATAGACCGCGTATTATACTCGGTTTGTATAAACGCTTTGGTGCATTCAAATGTGCGAGCGAGACAGACACCAATGTTACTTTTTCAAGGAGTTCATAAACATTTTGTAGAATACTCTTCGAGTTTATTTTAACGTACTTTAACAATATTAAATAAATTAAATACAATTTTTAAAAATAAAACAATTATTTTAAAATGAATAGTCAACTATTGATAATATGATGTTATCATTTATCACATGTAATTTCAATTATTACCAAGAAGTGTTATGCAAATTCCACACTACCTCAATGAAAATCCAACTGTGAGTTTGTCTCTCTCGCACACATGTTGGTTTCATTATATTTCACTAATGCACGGTCTATAATATGTCTATGATGAGAATTAATTTCTTCATAATTTATAAAGAACGGTTCTATCCGTGTAGATAAAATTAAACTGTTTGGTTTTTGAATGGACAGGTTTTAAGGTTATCGATTAAAACAAAATTTAACTCAAGTAATTATATTTTAAACGACTAAGCGCTGGAAATTTTCATAAATTAAAAAAAAAAAAACCAATTCCGATCTAATCATATTGGAGTTTTTATTGTTAAAAACTGACATGAATTTGATGCATTTGGAATTTTGAATTTCTTGATCGATTTTCGCTGCGGTTTCTATGTAAGGTGACCATAAAAAATACGTTTAGTCGGGCTTAAAGTCAATAAAATCATCGGGTTCGTTTCCTCCGTTATTATAATGCGGTGGTGGCCGTGAAAAGCGCGACAGTCGATATTTTTTTACGATAACCGCACGTAAGTGTATATTGATATTTTATTTATGAAAATGTATTGAATTTTTTTTTTTTTATAAATATAATATTATTATACGTTTTCCGGCTATAACACGTTTTGTCGTTTGATTTTCTTCCGCCACCGCCGTCGTTGTGGTCCGCAATCCATCAGCGATTTCAAAGTGCGGCATAAAATATTTTAATAATATAACATTCTGGCCAGCCCGATGTTTACGACACCGGCGACGATATCGGCCACTGCAGATTTGCTATAATATTGTATACATATTTTTATTATTCCATTAGAAAACTTTAACCGCGGCTAAACACAAATAAAAAAATGAAAACCACGTAAAGTCAAAGTTAAAAACGATGTTACGACGATGCAATAACTAAAAAAATAAAGCTCGTATATATAAGCTCGTGCGGACAATGGAATAATGATAACCAATAAAAATGCAAATACGCCGCGAATCAATATAATGTTATACCGACCGAATATAAATTATATGCCAGTAAAACGATGCGGGATAATTCAATAATCGTATTAAAACTTTGACGAGACCGCGGAACCGCAATCATAACGAATAAATTATGAGCCTTTGACAAAAAAAAAAAAAACCCAGAAAATTACGACCGTGCAACGCCCGGGCGAGAAAAATCTTGATATTATTACTACGCGTGTTTAGTACAGAAAATTCGAGGGAAAACGAAAATTAGCGGACGAGTAAAAGTATTGTAATAATGCGAGTAGGTATATAATATGGTGAACGAAAATCAGGAGTTATTTGTGCGATTCGTTTTAATGTAAATTGCGACAGGATTATTACGGATGCTGCTAAAACACGTGCACCGAAAAAAAAAACCAACGGTAGTTACCTGTATAGACGATTTTTATATGAAATACGGTCTTTGTTTTTTTTGTTTATGATTGTATAATCAGGCGTTAAATGAGATTTACAGTCCGGACTGCGAGGCCTGCCGAGTCGGGGTGTGATTATCCGAAAAAAAGAATAAATATCGATCATACAGGGTGTCCCACGGAGGTATCTTGGAAGGGATATACCCGTCGAAATAAATTGGATTTCTTTTTTTTTTTGGACAATGTAAGAAACGAGCAGCACTTAAGTGTTACCGTGTTACCGTGGATTTTTCGTCACTTTTATTTTCGCCCGGGATACCACCAGCTATTTTTGATTTTCAAATGGTGACGTATTTTAAAAATGCCATAGTTAAATGAAAATGTTTTACCTCCGTTAATCCATTAACGTGATAATCCTCGTTTAATTTTGGGACTGAATAGTGCAGTACTGCAGTTTAGAGCTGTTTATTATTATTACATTTTCAAACGAAAAAAAAATTCCTACATCACAACAGGTATATTTTCGTGGGACACCCAGTATACTCATATTATATATAATTATATTATTGTTCTCGTGCATACATTAGAGAAATTTAATTCGGGGATAGATAACGGGATAACGTGGTTCGCGAAATAGATTAAAGTACAGAATTGTTCAAAAACAGTAGGCGTAAATTGGATTAAAATATTATAGCATCACGTGCGAGAAACATTAATAGTGTAAATAATATCAAACCGATTATATTGAGAATTCGACGGTTATGACACGTAATCAGGTTTAATGAAACACTAAGACCTGAAACATAGGCAAAAAAAATCCCTCTCCCTCTCCTTCAATAAACCAACACGAGTGCCCCGAAAATCGGACATTATATTCACTAGGGAGATTTTCGAATTCTGGACGAAGAGAAGAAACGATATAGAGCATTTATATATAGTCACTTTTACTAAAATGTGTGTATGTTATTTTTCTCTCAAAAAACAATTTTTCGGATAGCAAATGAAATTGTTTCACGTCGTACATTAAAACTTGCAGATTTTTCTCCTGGTAGTAGTCTAGCTATTTGTACATTATGCCTGATAATTATATAATATGTATAAAAAAAAAGTTGATGTACTGCTGATAAATGTGCCATTGTTTTAGGAGGAAAGTTGGAAGGGAGGATGTACAGAGTAATTAAATAGATTTTATCAGTACGCTTCGATGCTTCATTGTTCATGAAAAACGATTCTGACCATATCATTTTTCCCTAGTTGCCAAGATCAAAATTATTAACGAAATTGTATGTTTTCGCCATTAACTATGAAAACTACAAGGAAAATAACAAAAATAGCTTCCTTACAGTCGTAAAAATAAAAAACCGACAATTTTAAAAAAAAACATTTCTCAATTAGCTAAGAATATAAAAACTGACAACAAACGACGATACGTCAGTTTTAGATTTGGAACGTAGCGAGGGATCTGTAAACAACTTTTCGAAAAGAAATCATACTCCAATGTATAGAGTCCTTTTTATCTAGACAGCGAATAAGAAAGTCATTTATTTGATTTTCCAACTATTAATAATAATTAGAAAGAACCGAAAAAAAAAAATGAAAAAATGAAAACTGATAAATCTACGGCGTTACGATTTCATTATTTTAAATTGTTACGCTTTATGTTTTCTACTAGAAATTTTGTTCCGGTCGAAAAACAACCAGAGAAATTTTTTTGTTACGATTTTAATCTAGTTTATGGGTAAGAAAGTCGTTTTTTGTACAAAAAAATTATATTTACCTTTCTAGACGTGGTAAAATTTTTAAAACATTTGAGCCATTTTTCAGTTATTGATAGACGTTTTACATTATTATTATTTGATCGGTACTCTATGGATAAAATCATAAGACAAAACAGACATTTTTGAAAATTTAACAAAAAGTTCATTTATAAGGCAAATCAAAAAAAAAAATGCAATCCGATATATTTTTTTATTTTTTTTTTTTATAAGAGTTTTATATTTTGACGAGAATCGTAAACGTATTACGACCTTTCAAATCATGTTTAACCGAACTTCATTCTGAATCGTTTTTCGTTTTCAATGAACAATCGTTGTTTACCAGTATAAATTAAATAACTTTATGTATACTACATTGCCGACTTCCCACCTACAACTGTGGCGCGCCCGTCCCCTGTATCGAATTTCTTTTTATATGTACGATTATTATTTCTCGGTTGCCTCGGGTTCAGTGCGTAAAGCTAAAGGTTTAATGCTAAATATCATTACTATCGTGTTTAAACTGCAATGTCAATGTAAACGCCACGAATTTAAATCTAATAATTCACGGAATTTCGCTATGTTATAGTCGTACCGAAACATTAAATGCGGGCATCGCGTTCTCATAAGACTCGTTAATCCACAATCGCAAATAACTCATTTTCTCTCCACAGTATTTATAATATGACACCTATTATGTCGTATATTCAAAACGGCCACGTAATAAAAATGGATTAAAATAATATTCTGATAACACGGTATCCTATTACAATTCCAATTCATCGCGGATTTTTTTTTTTTTTTTTAATCGGGTTTATCATAATTTTACGGGCGTGTTTTTATAAATACGTACATTTTTTATTATTCGCACGAACAGATCTCGCGCGCGGTCGGTTTTAACGAAATAAACTCCGTTCGCGGGAGATGGGGCGGAGAAAAAAAATAAAAATCCTGGCCTTGCATTTATAACGGAAAATCCGCGCGATAGGCTTGTAAATAATATTATTGATTTTTTCTTTTTCGTCAGAGACGCGTGCGTGTACTATTTACAGATTGCCGTATAAAAATACATTTAAATATATATAAACGAACACAAGAGATAATTTCTGAACAATTATTTAGATGAAAACAACAATAGTATACATAACAGTTTGATTATATCTAAATAAATACTCTGTTCTTTTTTTTTTTATTATTATTATTAAATTATAAGCGTTTTATCGGTACATTCAAAATTAAGTACTAAAAAGCAGTAAAGTGATGTGTACCAGATTAGGTACACATATAGACTTCAATCTACCAAATCAAATCGAGATTTTAAATAAATATTTCGCCCCGGAATATAGCTAGTATATCAGAGCTCGAAACGTTTGGCACTAATAATCTACAAAAAAGCGCTTGAAAACGGCAAAAAATCAAAAATATTTAAAAAAAAAAAACCGGTAGAAGGGGGACTTTCGAACCCCCGTAGGTGCCATTTTTGCTTCCCAAAATTTTTTGTAAGTTTCGTTTTCTCGAGTTTTTTCGGCATTTTTGGGATTTTTTATTTTTTATGTGGATTCGAATCGCGAAAAATCCGCAATCGTCTACAACCAAGACCACGTACAAGAACATACCCGTAGCTGGATAAAACACAACGTCGGTTATCAATTAACCGATCGTGTCGAAAATGTGAATATTATCGCATAAAAGTCGGGCGAAAACACCGTAATTAATATAAACACCGAAATGTCGGTCCGGCATCGCCGTCTGTACGTGTACGAATAATACTTATTAAATCGCCGGGTCCAACACGTTAAATTGTATATATATGTGTGTGTGTGTGTGTGTATTCGATTATAATGTATAGGAACAGATTTGACGTCTACATAATACAGACCAGCAGCAGCCAGTGTGTGTGTGTGTGTGTGTTTACGCGTTTAGGATAGTCGAAAGAGAGAGAGAGAGTGAGAGAGTGAGAGTGAGAGAGAGCGAGCGAGTGGGCATAACGGATGATTTATTGCGGTGGGTCTTCCACGCGCGCATAACTGTTACGTTGCCAAATTTCCACGTGCGATTATATCCCAGCAAATGACGGATAATGCATTAGACTACCCTCGTCTATTGTTGATCTACTACCGCGGTCGCGGTACGCGTTGCGGTATATGATTTATCATATTTCATTTTGTACGCTCTTTCCCCCGACGGATTTTACGGACGCATACCTCATATGTTGCGGACTTTCTCCGCGGATATCGCTATACGATAATATTATCGTTATCGCTGTCTAACAGGTTTAATGTTATTAATATTATTATTATTAACCGGGGTTAAGCCCGGCGGCGGAGTCGCGATTTTGAATTCGGGAGGACGGGGCTAAAAGCGTTTTCGCTTTAGACGCGAACGAAGATAAGAAAATAAGAAGCGGAGGGGGGGGGGTGTGGAAGTTTCGATCGACACGCGAATCTAGAAAAGTTTTTCATTAATACGAGGCGATGCGGTCACGATAATTCCGCAAAAAGCGTCTTAAGAAAAGAACCGCATTGGAAAAGGCACGGCAATAATATTGTACCGTAATGGCGAGCGCGGTTATGAGAGTTTAAAGGAGTTAAGTTACCGAACGAGAGGCGTGCGGAGATCTACGGCGAACCGATTGCGGACGATCGAAGACGCGAAGAAGCGGATCAGAAAATCTCGAGCACGCATGCGAACGGGACGGTATGCGACGCGTGCACCGTTCGTAGATCCCCCACCCCCCACCCCCCATACATAAAATAGTAGGTACCTGCTACAGCGGAATCGTTTATCGCGAGGCTATAGTGGTTTTCAAACGGGGAATCCGGCGAACGTGTCCCCCATTATATTGTTACGTGATAAACGGCAGCTGTACTGTGTACCGCCGACTGCTGCAGTCCGATTCGCCGGGGAAAATTCTGGGGCGCAATATTACCGTCCGTTTGGTGCCGGAACTACCGCGCGTAAATCCGGGGACGAGCTACGCGATATCGCGGAATAGCGCGTCGTCCCACACGGCGCGCTGTGTGCACAAACGGTTATGACGTTGTATAGGCACAGTACAGGCGCCTGCATGGTTTGGCCGGTTACAGTATTATTGTACCTACCCATAAGCGGGCGGGTATTAGTTTACCGCTTTGTAGTTGTGTGTGTGTATATGTGTATGTATAGCGTGTCCCCGAGACCCCGGCGTAACCGACAAAGCGCGCGCGCGAATCCGACACTGTATTATTATAATATAGCGTAAGAGGTTCCCGAACTTATTTCCCTCCCGGCACCGCGTCGTTATTTACATTATTCACATATTTACTTTGAACTACAGCAGCCTGACGCGTGTTCGTTTTACGCGTCTCTGCGGCAGGTACGGGCGCGTCTAACCCGTCCCCTGACGTTAGCGATACCGCCAGGAAAAACGCCCGTCAGCAACGAAGGGGCCGTCGCCAAAGTCGAATTTACCCCTAACCTTTTGTTTTGTATTGAAGGGATATAATTTTTTTTTTTTTTTGAAAACCGATCAATAACGTAATACTATAAATACGATAACAATAGACTATTTCCAAAAAAAAAAAAAAAAAATGATGAATTTTTAATACGAAAATATTAAGAATGTCGGTGAAAGTTGAAATCCTCAAATATACATTTCCTTATAATTAGCTTGTTTCCAAGATATTATCAGCTCCTAGTTCCGTTTAAGAGATCGTTTAGGGCGAAAAAATACCCTCCTTTATACGTCAAAATCCAACTTTTATTTATTACTTCGAAAAATCAAATCATTATAACTACGATTTCCTACGCGTCTATCGGATTTTATTAATCGAAAATTACATGCCTGCAATTAATATTTCACCGGTTAAAAATGCGCAATGTTAAGAGAGATGAAACGGTTTACGTTTCGACTGACAAACCTAATTGTGTTAAAAAACAATTATACGTAATAGCGCATTGACATCGGCTGTGTTGCTGATCCCCGACGGAAGAAGGAATCGTAATTTAATTATTATTATTATTATTATTACTATTAAAATCGTCTCTTGAATATCTACACAGTGATAATAAATTCTAAAAAGAAGGATATTATTTCCTTTCTCGGCCTTTTGACGAACATTTATTACCATTATTAAAACCTAGTAGGTACGGAATTTTTTCACCGTACGTGTATAATATACAACGGATGATGTTTAAAACTCACCTATACGTTTGGTTGAACACGAACTACTATACTCTTGATAGTATCTACTTCAATCGAATCGCTCATTAAAATATTAAAAAAAAAAAAAAATTAAAATAAACACTAACAAACACCCCTGATCTACCCCCCCCCCCCCTTCCCAGTCGTGGATTTTAATTTAAAAACCGACTGCGCGACAATCACAAAGAAATATGCAGACGTAACAGCAATAGCTATTGCGCGTTTATTGTGTAACTCGTGTGTCTTGTGAAGTTGTTTTTTCAGTGGAAAGGTATTTAAAAATATTTACAAACAAAAAGAACCCCATCAATGTGATATTTTAATAAGTTGAAACTGTTTTATTTATGAAATAGATTTTTGAAGTGCAAATGGGAACTTATAACGAATGTAAACGTACCGGAATGATAACTGTATATAACCTACTTATACAGTACCTAACCTAAATAGTTAAGGAAAAAACTATTGTTTTCATCGAGCGAAAATTCTTGACAATTTTACACAAGGTTCTTTATAAGTTTTACTTAGTGGTAAAAAGAGTCCAGCTTAATAAATGATCAGTTGTTCAATATGAGCTTTTTAACTATTGATTTTGGTGAAAATCGTAAAATACGTTGGCATGATATTATTTTAAACTGTATTAATTTTATTTATTTATAACATTATATTAATAACCGTTCAGCTTTAATTTTTAATTAATTGAATTAATTAATATATTAATTGATTTTTTCTTAATTGCCATAACATATAACAAAACAATACAATTCCATTAAGGCGTGCATATAGTTTTAATTAAACAGAAACATATTTAATAATTGTCTCGGTGACAGCAAAAAAAAAAATTAAATACTTGTGCCGCATTTTAGAAGGAAGCAAGGAATGTATTAGTTTTATCGTGATGTGTTTTTTTTTGCTGCAAATAACTTTCCTACCAGAAATTTTCTTTCGATCTAATGACGCTTTTGGGTTTTTCATTAAGAAATAGTGTCTAATTGATATATCTGGAAGCAATTTTTTTTATCTTACTTGTAGTTTTGATAATAATTGGAAATACCAGGATGAAATCAGAAACATTTAAATGCTAAAAAACTTTTGCTTAAGCAAACGTGTATCCCTTAGCAATATTTTTTTATTATACAAAGTGTTCCACAAAGATATATCCCTTGAACATCTTCAGCTTGTATTATGATTAAAAAAAAAAAAACATATTGAAGTATTATTTTGGTTGAACTGAACCATAGTTGTTTTCATGTTAGGCTTAAATTTATCGTTATAATAATCATAATTGATTTAAGTACTTAGTGGTTGACGATGTAAAAAACCGCAGACGTTAAATCTGAAAACAAATATACACATTTTGTTTTAACAGTTTGACATTTTACCAATTACCTACATATTATATTTTGTTTATAAAACCCGGGGTTGAACCAGTTTACAAAAACAGCCGGAGAAATATTTATTCTACTGACTCCAAAATATACAAGCGGCTTCATTTCAACTTATCATTTTCTTCCACTTACCCAATACTTTTCATTGAAAACGTTATCGCTCGTAATGGCCAACTGTTATTACGCCTCATTGTAGCGTCTGACGGCTTATTGGAAGCTACTGAATAATTTACCGTAATTACGGCTGAACACCAGTCTGCATCCCCTCGAGCACTACTTTACAGAACTTAAATAATATTTTGTACTTTAATAGAATTGATTAGCCGCTTACTCCGGTCATTCACTTATCCCATCTGCTCTTACCAGATTTGCCTAACTCGTCTTTATGAAGACCTACCGGGAAATATCCCGGTGTCCCGGTGGTGAAGTTCGACCCTAATGAAACCTGTTAGAGGGGTGCACCAAGCTTCTCGATGTCGAAAATAATATGCAAAATACATTCTTCGCCACACTCAGAATCTAATATTTTCAAATTAAAAAAAATAATAATAATTTTTTTACAAACTTTATCGTCACTCGGGTACACATAAAGTCACTAATTCTGTATATTTAAACTATAGTCAAAACGTGTTAAATTTCCAGTGGGTTCGAACGATTATTATGAGAAGATATAGGTGACCCAAGGGAAACATTTGGTCTCTAACTCGGTGAACTATACATTAATAGTTAAGTAATAAATAATAGTATTTTGAATATCGATAGAAGGTACTATCAGTGTTGATCATTTTCTATACGATATCTATAATTTAACGTAACTATCAGTCTCTGGCTATTTTGAAATAAAACGCATTAACCTTTTTTCTGGAAAACTTGAGTACATTTTATGCTGTATTTGTATAATATATCGAACTAAAGGAACGCTCTGTAAACTGCAAGAGTTTGATTTTATTTCTCGAGTGTAAGTATGAACAATGTTCAAATATTGGCTCTGGCTATTTCGTTTCCGGGGAACTTAAACCATGCCTCAAATAAAGTGAAAAATTCGCATTACGAAAATAAAAATAAATTTTCCCCTGGCTGAATATTGCGGTTATAATACTAAATTTTTGCTATGATAATAAATTGAACAAAGTTTCATCAAAATAGGAAAAGGCATTCTCGAAATTTTTGTAAACAAAAAAAAAATAGACGATGATGGGATCGATTGTAATAAGTTTAAACATTCTAAAGCAGTGGTTCTTAACTTGACATTAGGCACTGACCTCTATTGTTAGTTTTCCACCACCGTGGACCACTTAGTTTCACTCCTCCCACCACTTATTTTTTTATAATTTATAATTTTGTCCAGAGGGAACCGTTAAAAAATGTCTAGATGTACTGTGGAAAATGTAGTTATGTATGCATAATATATATATAATATACATAGCAGACACAATACAGTACAATAGTTTCTATTTTCGAAGACAATTCGGCAAAAAATCACAAATAACCGGTACAGTATCGATTAAATAAAAAAAAAAAAATGTCCAACTCGGCAAAAGAGAAGAAAATTATACGCCAAATTGTCGTCGTCGTCGTCGTAAATTTTGTATATAATTTATAATGACGTCTTCGCCTAAATGTCGATCGCGTAGGCTTTTCTGTAGCCGCAAAATATCTGTGGAAAAAGTTTTTTTTCCTTTCTTTTGATTGATGGAACCTATCTGCACGTGGATACCGTCGTAGTGTACCTTGATGGATTTTCACTTTGCATTGTACAAAACTCGTCCCGTATAATTGCTACTATAAAATATTATCCCCGTCATATACATTTCAGGACCTAAGCTACCTAAAAGTAATATACTAAATGGCTATTTACGAATATAATTTGCGCCTGCACCGTAACGCGCGGCAGTGTATCATGGAGTTTTTTTTATTTTAAAAAAAAAAACCCCACAAGACGGCAGCGTTATTTCATGAATACTATACATTATTATTATCATCATCGTTATTTAAAACTCATTTTGATTCACCGCGGATCCGGGGATAGAATAATAATAATAACGTATACAAACGACTTTGATACGAACGTACGATAAATTGCCCAACGCTGTCACAATATCGGATAGGTACGTTATAGTTATCCACCCGACTGTGCTCATTATCCATACACGCCGAATTTCGGACAAAATACCGTTATTAACCCAACGCGAATTCTCCATTATTGTTGTGCTCGTATATTACAGTCGTAGAAAACGTTACAATAGTTATCAAGATCCGAGCATTTGTTTTAGAAATATTACAATATATAATAATATTACACCTGCCAATGTGCCCCAAAGGAATATTGTTTTCGGAAATATTATTTATTAAACAAACGTAAAAACTCGGTGTTTTTTTTTCTGTCCCTTGTGTATATATATATACGCAACGAAACGACGACTTTTTGACGAATCCGTTATAAACGTATATTATGTTATACATATAAGTCAACATTTTTAATAACAAAAGGTCTTTTAAATAATACGAAATGATTCGAAAACAAAAAGAAATCTGTAAGCACTTATACTTCACAATTATTATACGGTGGCGACGGCGGTTGATAATTATATAGGTCTGTATATATGCGCAAAACGGCCGTATATGAACCGCTCAAAACTCGAACCAAAAAAAAAAAAAACCATATTTATTATACTATAGAGTTGTACAGAGTGGTTTTAATTTTTTTTTTTTTTTTTTTGTAACACAACCGACGATTATTATCAATGCAAAGTTTTCGAGTGAATACGGTGTGTTTTCAGTCATTTTATTATAAAATGTTACGGGCGTATTTTCAAACTTAAGTTCAGGTAAACTTATGGTCAAAGTTGGAAATATTGTACTCGGTAAGTTTTTACAAGTATATTTGTTTAGTTGGAGAATATTCAAACACTTTTAATTTAATGTACAAATCTACTTGGCGTGAAGTTGCTTGCAAATAATAGCGGTAAGACTCGTCTCAAAAGGTGTTTTCGACGGCTGGTATATATACCCTCGACCCCCCCCCCTAGCTAAATAGTCCACGCTTTTCGGCAATAACATGTTGTTACGGGTCTTGGTAAACGCGTGTATGAGTGTTCTATGGACTATGGACGTCCGTGTTGTATTAATATTTGGAATATGCAAATGTACGTTGCGATGTAGTTTCTTGCTACAATATCCGAGTGTGAATTATTACGACCCGAGGTGAGAATTACTTATTATTGTACTGCAGGCCCATATTTATGCTATATAATATGATATATTATCAGGGAGTGAGGTGACGCCCGTATCAATACTTAATAAATTATCGTTTAAGAAAAAAAATTGAATGCCCATCATAACAGTTTCAAATCATTCTGAAATATTTGGATTAATATTCTCTATTCAAATTCGATATGTTACGTTTGGTGAATATATTATAAGTGTATATATACGGAATAAGGAAAAGTAACTTGTTGAGGTTTACGGCCGCGACTGCCAACAAAATGTTAAATTTCAAGTCTACGTAACACAATAAGACCGACAATATGCTAGGCTGTGGGGAAAGACTGAGGAATTATACGACTGACGGATTATGCAAGGGAGATTTTAAAAATAATTTGTGTGGTCTGTGCAGCGACCCGCTAACAGAGGAAGCTATTTAACGCAAAACTATTATAGCCGAAGTAATAAAAACAAAAAAAGATAAAACTGAACTTTCCCGGCCATGCACGGAGAAAAAATATGACGATTTTCAGTATAGAGCCTGTTACGGAAAAAGAACCTTGGGAAGACTGGGCATATAAAAAGATATATTGTGACAGAAATATACAGTCCACAGTTATACGACACGGATTGGCGCGATTTGGCAGAGGATCGTGATAAGTGGAAGCGGATACGTTTGAACAGTTGGTCTAGAAGGCCGTATCTATAAAAATAAAAAAAAAAACGGAACAAGAACGAGATTTCTAAAATTTCATAAATAAGATCGATCCATTATTCGTGGCCTATATAGCGGTATAACGGCCATAAACCTATATTTAACCTATATTTACTCGAAATCTTCGTAGACAAAAGACGCTGATTCTCGGTAGCGAAACCGAAAGAACACCCTGTGTATCGTAAACAAACGCACATTGATGAAACTCAATATATCGCGTCCGTTAAATCGTTTTATGGCACATATTACAGACTCCTAGATAAAACCTGCACTTTTAGATAAATTTCGTGTTTACCGTTTTACATAAATATATGCGTTAAACCATACCCCTATAGCGCAAAACAATTAATTTCGGAACCTCCTTTGTACGTACAGTCGTGGCAGTAATTTTTTAAAACATACAGGCTGGGCAAGTTGATATTAACTTCGTTGTTAAGTTAACTGAAAAATAACTAGTTTTAAGTTTTGCTGTTTTATAATAATTCAACCAATAGTTAACTTAAAAGTTAATTAGAATATATAATTTAATTAATTCAATTTCGTTTTGATTTGTTTGTTTTTTTTAAACAAATTTTATGTTTTTAGTGAAAATAATTAAACATTAAGGGTTATGTACACAAGATAGTTTTAGCTTAACCCACCCCGTGCCATTCCCACAAAACACAATTTTTGTATTAATTACACGATCGTACTAATAATATGTGTGAATTAAAACTAAAAATTAAATAAAATTCAAATTGAATATGTGTTTTTTTTTTTCAAAATTAACTCATTGATTTTTCAGTTTATGTGAAATATAAAAAAATAAATTACGTTTAATGTTAAAACTAACTCAATTTTTATATGTTTATCTATGTCCCGTTTTCTAAAATAAATCGTTTATCACGAACCAAACGTTATAGTTAAGTTTCGGTTGTTTATATACTTAAAAAAAAAACTGTAATATGTATACATTTATGCATTAAAAAATTACAAAATATGCACTAAAAATTATAAAATATGCATAGAAAAAAATTATTTGATCTTAAGTATTTCATTTTTATTAGCAGTTTTTTAGTAGTTTTTTAATATTAGGTAAATATTAATTGATAATAAAAGCGTTACAGTATGATGCAATGGTTTTTTAATTTTTTCAAATTGTATGCCATTTTGCTTTATATTTCGTTATTAATTCACATTGTTTTTAAAAAAAAAGTTCTTAAAAATATACTGATATTATGTTCCTTATATTCTTAAAATTCTAAAATACGCATTTAAAATACAAAACCATAAAATATGCAAAACTAAAAAAAACTTTCATTTGATTCAGTAGAACACCGAGAATCGAAATAGTATCCAGGTCAGCATTGAACTGGATAAACCGAAAAGCATGTGCGATTTCATAAACACCCGCACCGAACGCGTTATGGCGTTCTGCATCGTATCGAAATTTTCGGACGAAGATTCTCTATTTGGATTGCGTGTCGAAAAAAGGAAGGACGGACTGAAATAAAATCACAAACGTATAATACACTCGGTGCTCATTTACGAGGGATAATGGTGGCGCGGCGAAAACGCGGGGGCCGACGCCCCGCAGAAATCGAACGCGACCGTACGGAAACCCCACGGGAAAGCCGGGTCCGCGGTGACCACGATCGCCCTGTATTATACGGCGGTGACGGTGTAGATTTCCGGCGTGTATACCGTACACAATCGCGGTGTACGATACGGAAATAACACTTGAACGCGTCAGGCTCGTGTAAATTTGTCCTCGGCGTTGGCCGTACAAAACGCGCGTCTAATTGAATATAACAAATAACTCTTATACACGCGTAACACGTTCGAGACCGTGACATTTTAATTCGGGTCCCGGAGAGATTTATCGTCCGCCGCCGCGGCCGGCTACCGTTCGGGATTAAACCGTATGCTCTTCCGACGCGCGGCGCTGTTCGCATCCTCTTGCCCGGGGTGTCGGGACGCCGTATAACGCAATGCCGTGCAATAATAATAATAATATATATCCGTTTTTTTATTTTTTTATTTTTCCCCGTTTAGAGCGTAAGCGCGGCGAATGTCTAACCGTATGACGCGCGCGATTTGTGTCGAAAAACGCCGTGGAAACGTTTTTCCGTAGCATTTTCGATCCGATCGGTGTGTCGCGGAGCGGTTATTATTATTATTATTATTATTATTATTTTTTTTTTTTTTATTATTATTTTCCCCGAAGCTTTTTTTTCAACACGATTCCGGGAACATCCGGAAAAACGTTACGCAGTTTACGGAAGTCGCGATTTTATTATTTTCAATTTCGCTATGTTGTTACGATTTCATTGTTTCAAACTCTTTTACGGCTTATGCTTTTCACCATAAATATTGCTGCGATAGAAAAATATCAATAGACCGTTTTTGTTGAATTTTTAATCTAGTTTATGTTTTTATAACAACTGAGTGAAATCAAAATAAAATTCCGAAAGTACGGAAAAATGAAGGGAAATAATTGTTATATTATATTCAGTTTTTTTTTTTTTTAATTCAGTTAAAAATATTCGTAGATCTAAACTGTTCACAGAAAATTTATATTTACTTTTTCTAGACGCCGTAAAACTTTTAGAACATTTGAGAAATTTTCGAGCTATTTATAGATATTTTAATTTTAGGAATATTTTGTATGCAATTATTTTTATTTGTTAGGTAATCGGTAGATAAATTGTTAGATTTAACAAAAATGCTTGATAGTACCAAATTTTGACGAAAACTGTTAATATTACTGCCTTTCAAAACACATATAACTGAACTTCGCTCCGTTTCGTTTTTCGTTATCAATGGTTTATCGTTTTTTACAAGTATAAATTAAATAACATTATGTGTCCAACCTTTCCCATTACCCACTTACAACATTAGCCGCACTCGTCCCCAGTATCAGCTATTTGTGTTTTTTGTAACTTGTATTACACGACAGACCAGAGCACCGATTACATACGAATAATACTGGTTGCGCTGTAGTGTCACGGGGGCCACTTTGTGTCTTTTTCTTTATTTTTAGACTATAAGCGTATTTTCTGTTACATTGTAGTCAATTTCTTTTTCGTTCGATAATATTTTTCGGTCGCAAATTTCAGAAACAACGTTCTATTACTACAAAGGCTAGTAAATAATATTCTAATATTGGAAAAATGCAAATAATAACAAGACATGAAAAAACACTCGGAAACGGCAAAGCTACGTCGCTGTAGATTCGAATTTCCTAGCACCTATATTTTTTATTGTAGAAAAATGTTCTTTGTTGAACAATAAATAACCGTAATAACAACAATATAACATTCTATATTATATTAAAACAGTTCTATACCTACTATATAACTTTTAAAATCAAAATAAAATTCGAACGTGAATGAGCTTTCTATGCCTTGGATTGATTTGACCGGGGTGTGTAGGGGTGTTCAAAGCAAAAAAGCTTAAGTCAATTTTGAACAGTTTTCAATACATTCAAATTAAATACGTTTGCGAAGTTTGCGCCCTTGAACTGTAAGTTATAATCCTTCGATTGTAAATATATGTAAGTTCAGTTCCGGAGTTCGTAAATTAGCTCTGACTAAGTTATTGGACGAATTAGATTTTGGTAAGCAACTGTTATGTGCAATATTCATACTAAACAGCAAACAGAAAACAAAAATCTATAGGGCCTTATGCATAGTTCGACACTTAAAAAGCAACTTAAATTGCTTAAGTGATATCTAACTATGGGACACCTCGGTGGTACAATTGTACAAAACTTTAATGGTATTACTATACTAAACAAATCTATTTTTTAAGGATCATATCGGTTTTTTCTGTATGAACAAAAACCTGAAATAAAACTTTCCATATCGATATAGAGATTCTTACAGAATATTTCATCATTATTATTTATTACTTTTCCGTGTAGTATAAATTTAATAAGTATTTCGGTTAATTACAGTTTTTTAATAATATAATAATTTCATGTACACTTAATTTAAAAGTAATATCAAACTTAATAAAAAACTTCATTAGTGGTGTTCATTATATTTTTCTGTATGAATAAAAATATACAAACCTAATAAATACCTTATCCGGATCGATTTGGCCATGTTGGGGGCCTGTCGTCCAAAAGCTCTCCTTGGATATTTGGGGATAAGGTCAACTTACATATTCCGGGAATGAAATTACATTTACTTACAATTAAAGAGCTATAACTTACAATTTATCGCGAACGATATAGTCATGAGGGAAGGGGGGGGGGTGAATTACACGGACGTAAACTATATTTGAAAATTGCTAACTGGCATAACCACATAATTTCTAGACGACTAAATTACTAAATGGCCTACCCTGAACGCAGACTTGAGTCTTAAAATGATATGATTTACGCCTTTTTTGCCGATCAAAAGTGACTAAATATATTTTAGTTGTCAGTATAACACATGCCATTCAGACCTTTATATCATTTAGACCGAAAAATAAATAAAAACAATTACATAAAATACAATATTAAAAAAAAAAAAAATGCATATAATTAACCCGGACCAAAGGACTACAATTAGTCGAATCGTTGAGTCGTTGACCTAGATTTTTTTTTTTTCGGATAAAAAAATAAAACACGTTCGTCTTTGTTTTTCATGAAAAATGTTCGCGTTGCATCTGTGTACGTATTTGTAAATTAAAAAGAAAAAAAAAATTACTTATACGGTCTTAACGTTACTTACGGGTCATAAGCTATACGCGACCAAACAATACGACCGACACCATCACCACCGCCGACCGGACGGCACAGAATTCACGGGGTTTTTTTTTTTAATCACGATAAACTGTACGCGCATTTTCATTATTCTAATACGTTACAAACAAAGGCGCGTATACGGTTTCAGCCGTTATAACTTATAATAATAAAAATAATAATATGCTCGTATTATATTATAATATTATATCAGTCACCTATATGATAACATTGTAGCGAAAACAATACTCGACTGGATATTATAATAATACCCATATTGTTCTAAGTCTAAACATTAAAATTTAACGCGATTTAAAACAGTAATAACGCCATCGCAGATCGATTATAATAATTAAAATAAAAATTAATTATTAACAACAATGTATTAAGCGGTCACCGTGAAATTTTCGTCAAAAAGACCGAAACGCCTGACAAAAATATCGAGGAACTTTCTGCGGTTGGATTCAAAAAAAAACGTACGGGTTTATAAACGAGTATTCTTTACATCGATCGAAGCGCATTTTTCATATTAACATTTTTTTTTTTTTTTTTGAATTTAATTACTCACCAATGAAAATTAACAAATCAATACAAATTCCAGACGTTTTAGTTTCGTAAATAATATTGTATAAAATAGTAAAATGGCTTCGACCGACGCAGAGTAAACTTCAAACATAAAAAGTACCAACATTTTTATCAGGCCTAAATGTAGGTACTTTACGTTCATAAATAACGTAACTACATATCAGGTAGTAAATTAGTGGAAAAGTCTTATATCACTATTCATCAACGTAAAAAGGTAAAAAATTGAAGAAAATTTGAGAAAACGAGTGGAGCCTTTTCAAAACAAATATATTCGTTATCAGTTATAATATACTCAGGACCTATTTTATATAATATGATAACGTTAAATATATCTATGTGTATGTTTTATTGACTGTATTATGACGTATAATTTAAAAAAAAAGTATGTTTTCAAAAAAATTTCTTACTAATTTTAAAAATTTTGTCAAAATCAGTTTTAGGCTTTTTTTTTTTTGTAATTCAGTAAAGAAATAATTATAAAAATCTGAAACTACCATCAAATTCACCGTCTCTAAACTTGGTATATACACAATAAAATATATATTTTTTATTTTTGTAGTTTAATTCGTGTTTTTTTTTAATACAATATTTTGTTCATAAATATAAAATAATCGAACATTTTTTTTTGTACATGGTGTATCATAAGTTTTTTCACTGATTTAAAATACAGCGTTATTTTACGATTTTTTAAATTAATTTTTTTGTAAGTGATTGAAATTCAAATTATGTCAAAACCCGTACAAATCATTTAATATTTAACCGTAAATATTATTTCAAATATCATTAAAAAAAAGAAAAAAAAAGACCTTTCATCATTGTTTTATTTTTCTTGTTCAGTTTAATACGTTTTACCGATTTTCACTTGCATCTGCAGTTTCCTGTTCTCAACTCTACTATAGGCAGTAGGTCTATAAGCTTCTATTATGTATACATCACTAAACGAATACAATATAGATTTGTTATACAACAACAATACTAATACCTTTCTCATTAACATAAATTTAATCGTCTTACTCCGTAGATTTAATACGAATTTCCGGTAATGATACGTCGTGGATTATTCTGCAGGAATTCGGTTTATTTTATTAAAATAAATAATAATAATAATAATAATAATAAAGTTCACTCGTTTAGAAATAATTACGTGCTTTTCGACCGTAATACTATTCGCGAGTATGTTTACTTAGTGGAAATGCGATAGTACTTGATACGAGATAAAATAAGCGATAATCGAAAAGAATCCGATTGGAAACACGGACGCCCATTGGGTGAAGGTTTGTCAGGAAGGGACGTGTACCTCACTTTGAAAATATTAAAACCCGCAAAAAATTGTTTTCGTGAGCAATGAAGCACGGCGGCGCACAAAGCATAACCAATATGTTTGTTGGTTCACCCACTCGTAATCGACCTATCATAACATTTTTTACGGGTCATGTGTTCTTATATCCACATTGGTCTTTAAACATGTGCTCGGAGACCCCGGTTCCGATTTGCCCCTCCTCTGAAAATCACATTGAGGACGCCCTTTATTGGATGGCCTTTTTTCCTATTTTGAATCATCTAGCTGCCTCTGCTCTAGGAACAGAAGACTGTGTTCAAATATAAACTCGTATATAAAAACATACAGACGGTCGCTCTTCAAAAAAAAAAAAAAAATCGTCTTTGTACGACTGAATTTTATGTGAAAAAAAAATGTCTTCTATGAAATATACCGCGCGTTCTGCTGCCACTTAAGGATAATTAGAACTCTTTCAAAAGTTTTTTTCTACCACACAAATAGAGACTGCGCAGTAATAATAGGTAGGTTGAAAGCACGTTTTTATTTCGATCTGGGTATTTTTTTTTTTAAGAAATGTTTAAAATTAACTCTCACTTTACTTATTTAATGACAACTCACTGACAAAGTACTAAAAAAAAAAGTTCTCCTTTTTTTTTTTATAGCTACGCGTTGATTGTTATGTCACGCGCAGTATATACCCGGTATATGTTTTATATTATGCACTTAAATATTATACCTAACCTACGGTCGAAATCAAATCGTCGATGGGTTTTCGATAACCAGACACGTAGTGCACGCAATGCAGACGCGTATTATTTGTAATGTAATTTAAATTGTGTTGTCACTCGAGTGTGCCTCGTGAACATTCGCCTACTTAGAAGGAAACGTTTTGCCGCAGAAATTTCAATTTTTAAAACACCGCGTCTACCCATCAGCCTATTTTTACAGATTTTTGAGTACGCATTATTTTTTCTGTTCGAAAAACTTTTTTAGTTAGTAAAAATGTTCTGATTTTTTCTCGTTGTACCTCGAAAGACGCGAAATTTCTACCCAACGCGACGTTACTTTATAGATTTTGAAATGTTTATAAAACATTTTCAACAATTTACTGTATAGGCCTTTTTTTTTTTGTTATTTGATTTTTTTTTTTATTTCTGCGTTATCTGGAAAAAAAAACACGATCGATACTACTCCACTCAGAATGGTTTTTTCATTTGCAAACTACCGGATTCGAAGTTGAAAATGAGACAGTTTAGGTCCTTAAATAGTTTATATTTTTCATAGTTCACCTTTACATTATACCTATCGATAATATTATAAAGGACACGGGGTCAACAAGACGGCACGTGGCGTCTAGCGAATCGTTGACTACCCGAAATCCAAACCGATCGTTAGGTATAGAACGGTTTTTTTTTTGCTTTTCGTAATTGGAACGTGAACACTTGAAAACAAGTTTTTTAGTGCAAACTTTTGGATAAAAACATAAGTATATTTAGGTTCAAACTTGTGGATAACGTGACGTGATTAAACTTTTCTGGATAATTCGCCTACCCCTTAGTCGCGTGGTGTGTCTCACGAGGATATTATGTATGCTAATAATATTTTTTTTTCCATAACATTAAAGTAATACAAATCGTTATATTTAAATTTGTTATTTTGAAATTTTAATACGAATATAATTTTCGTAATTATATTCGAAACGCTTCAAATAATAATACTACGAGTGTACTCATTACTCGTATATCAAAGTTCTGCTGCAGTAGCTGCGATTCTATTTTATCAAAAATATTAAATTTCAGTAAACTAAAAACGAATATTTTGTGTTGAACCGTGATGTTATTTTTCCTTATATTACTCTATTGGTAGATATTTTAATTTGAATACAACACAAAGTTGCGGGGTATTGTTCTATTTCCTTTTTTTGCAATTATAAACTATAGTAATTTCATTGTATACGCTTTTATTTGTTTTTATATTGATCAACACTCGAACTCTAAATTTAATAAAATCGAGCTATCTGTACTATGATAAATATTTGTTCGAAAAAAAAAAAAAATGATTATTAATAATATTATAATATTACATAAGTATGTTATATAATAACAGCGAACAAATTTTGAATTCCAAACATCTTGCTCTGTTCTCATTGTCCGATCTGCAGTTCTTGTATGTTTATTTTCTAAAAAAAAAATGCACAAACTTGAGTTTCGAGACAACGCTGCCAAATTGTCGGTATGCGAGCATCGAGTGAAGATTGCAATAATAATGTCGTTATTAAAAATAATGATTGGAGAAATGTTGTGATATCATCTCTGGTACTTGTTTTCCCAAATACACCATAAATACGGTATTAAAAAGATGGATATACTCCGTACAATGGGTGGGATTATCACTGTTTTAGGTGAAAAGTTGGGAAGCTAAGATATAACGGGGAATTTAATGTACATTTATACGTTGCGACTAATCATTTCTAATGAAAAACAGTTCTGAACGGAGTTCGGTTGTATGTGTTATAAAAGACCGTAATATTTATTATTTTCCCTAATCTCTGCTGATTACACTGTTTAAGTAGGTATGTAAACTCTCGATATTTCTAGGTGTCGGAAAATGGATTAGGGGTCAAGGCACAATATTTCACAGTTGCCCATCGTTCCCTTTAAAAATATGATTAATTCGCATTATGGTCATTGCACATTATCGACTTTTCTTCTTAAAATATTAATTTTAAATTTCCCTCCTTCTCTCCATTGTTTCTATCCGGTGTGGTTTTTCAACGTCTATAAATTAAAACTAAAAAATATTTCCACTTAAGATTTAGACAACTAACTTCTTTGGAGCAGTATCAGATTTGAACGATTTTTTCAGCATTTATATTGTTGCTTTCCACTGTGACTACCATTCTCTTGTAAATTTGTTGACAACCAAGTAGTGTTTCTCATACGCTGGGTAAATATTTTCGCTCGATTATTCGATACGTTTCTCGGCTGTTGTCTTCGTTTCAAACACAGTGTAAATATTTATGAGAACGATTAGCCGACGGACCCGTATATTTATATCGTTTTGCAAAGGTCGTAGACCCGCCACATCACAGCAGTATATACACAACACCACGTGAAGCGGTTTGACATTTTATTGTCTTTTTTTTTTTACGGTTTTTAATTTCCATATATTGCACGCACGCTCTTTACCACGACAGTAATAATAATAATAATTTTAACAATCGATACAGGATAATATTTTTGTTTGTCGCTCTCGATCTTTTTATTCCCCTTGTAGTATATGATACCGAAGGCAATAATCAAGGCGTTTCGGAAAAAAAAAACTCAGTATAAAACATTTCGGAAAAAATGTTACGATATTTCTATTATGGTACCGAAAGAAAAAATAACGAGGAAATATATCGTAAGACAGTGCAGTAGCAGACTTCGGAGACCGTTTTCCGCCCTACCCATTTAATAATATATTACATGTATACGAGTACATAACTATAGAAACCGTTTATTACTTATACATGAATCGTCTGTCAGCCGAGAAATATCAGCCTACCTCTTGTACAGGGTAACTTTTTTATTTTTTATCGCGGTACACCAAATTTCTCGGAGGAAATTTTAAGTAAATACAATGTCTGTCAATTTTTCAATCACCGCGGGACTGTTTAATTTTTATTTTAACACAGTTATCGAAACTGTATCCCTATTATTCCCATAAATACTTCACTAAAATGATTGTAAACGGTTTAAGGGGAGTGAAATTTGGAACCACCAAAAGATGGTGCTTCTTTGATGCTTACACTATGTGTAATGTATGTACGAAATGTCATCTTCCTGGCTTAGTTTGGGAGGTTTGTAGTAGTGTGTATAGTTAAATAAAAAAAAACACTCTGGTTCCGTAATAACATTATGAGTTTCATACTAAAATTCAACCGAAATGTTACCATTTCAATCCTCCTATAAATAAAAAAAAAAAAAATAAATAAAATACATACACATATACATAACAGACACAATACAGCGCAATAGTCACTGTTTTCGAGGAAAATTCGATAAAAACAAAACAAAAATCTGCAATCTTAATCGGAATGTGTTCGTAGATATAATCACTGGATCGTGATAAAAAAAAAAAACCACCCTGTATATTGTATTATAGCAATACGATTGCAGTAATAAAAAAAGAAAAAAAAAATGAAGATAATTTATCGAAAAGTCGAGGCGCCGCCGCCGTTTCGTAACGATGCACCGCCGCCACTGCCGCCGTTCGGGAAAACGCGCACGATAATAATATACTTATATACTTCTTGTTTCTTCTTTTTTTTTTCACCCTCCTCCGCTCATATACGCCGACCTCGCGATCATCGTACAGCCTATATTTTTCGCCGCGTTCAATCACACTGCCGGGTTTATTGACCGATCGCGCGATTTCGCCCTTTTCCGGCCTTGTTATCGGCCGATACAAGGGGAACATGACTGCAGGGACCGACACAGATCCGCCCCCCCCACAGTCCTACATCGGAGTTTATTAACCTCTGCGGCGCTAACGGTTTTCGTTCTCACCGACTTACGATCGCATTTTATTGCTCCCTATATCGTTTGTCCCGCGGAGACCGTCGCAGTCGTCGTCGAGTCGAACACGCACACCACGTCGCTCAATCATTAAACAATAATATTACATTACATAACTTTGAATGATGGTATTGAGGAAGTTCGAGAAGTAAGCGGAGGGAGGGGGCGGAACTGCCACGAAATAAGTTCAGAAGCCCGCACTGCAGCAGTCTACATACTAATACGTATTATGGATACGTTCCATTAAACATGGAAAAAAATAACGAACATTGCTTCTCAAATTGTGATTAAACCAATATTAGTATTAAGGGTGTGTACCATATTACTTACATTCGCGTATTTTTTTTTTTTTTAAGTAGGTACTCCAGCGCATAGCTTCGTAGATTCGTGCATCACAGGGTTAAACATATGACCCGATGTTGTATACGATTTTCAAGAATAAATGAATTTTTTTATATCATTTTCATATTTTTAAAGCATTTTATTTTAGCATTATCAATAATTTTTAATGTATTTACTGTAAGAAAATGTTAAAATTTAAAATTTAGTGCATCTCCCCAGTCTTGGTGATAACTATATATTATATTTAGGTAATCATTTGTTCAACCAATAAACTCCTTCCCTCCAGCCCATATGCCGTAAAATAGTCCATGTTTGTTTCATAAAATATAATTGTATAATTCTTAACTACTAAATTCTAAAAACAAAATTGTCATATAAAATATTGTAATATTTCGTTTCCTCCCTGTGATGAAAAATTGACCTGATATTACATGCACATAGTGATGAAATGAACCTAAAATGACCCAGAAGCAATCGGCTATAATTTACACAATACCCATTTACCAATTTTTCCCGATATTCCCGATACTTCGCAATATTTTCAACCCATTTTTAATAAATTTGAAGTAAACGAGTACTATGAATAATTAGTGATTTTCATATTGAACACCTACCCACCCCTAAATGTTAAAATAAATTGAGAAGCAACTGCTCCTGACCTAACCTAATCGCTTTCGTTTCACCTATGCCATATCTATAAAAACCAGGAAGAAAAAATGTCGAAATTTATCTTTCGTCCATGAAACTGTCATAATTTTATTGCTATTCAAAAATATAGTTAAAATAAACGGGGAAATAAGTTTTTTTAATTTTACAGGAGCCACCAATTCGGGAAAAGGGCTCGATTTTTTATCAATACCTCTCGCCTTTAATCCAACTCTGCTTTATTTGTCAAGACCGTATCAATGTTTTAAGAAGTCGAACACAATCGATGAAAGGTTTTCAACGGCAGATATTTTTCGAAAAACATACCTATCTCGATTTCGTTTCCCCTCCCCTCATCTTATTCACTAACGTTGCGCCACTGTAAATAATGGACAGACGTGTATTACATGTGTCGGCGAAAAACAAAAAAAATATCACACAAAAATATAAAAAAAAGAATAAAAAGGTCATTTAAACGAAACGAAACAAAACGAAAAACGCCACAGGCTTACTTTTCTAAAAACGCTGCGCGGCGAGCAGAAAATACTTTAAACGCGCCGGTCGCGCTGCTTAAGCCCGACACCGTTTTAAAAACGCGCCGCACATTTCACATTCTGTGTCAGGCTTATCTCGATTTAGTTTTTTTATTTTTTTTTTCCGTCGACAATCGTTTTATGTATTTCTTTTAGTCCAATTCGGTTCGGAAATCAAACAAAAATGACTGTCAATAATCGAAACAAACGGTAGTTTGAGTTTTAGTTAGAAACAGTCAAATAGAAAAAAAAAAACACTTTTTTGCAGGGAGAGATACGAAAAATACAATTGAATGTTATAACGTTTATCCAGAGTTATGATACATTCGGATTTTTAGTGTACTATAAAGTTCCGTTCGGATCCAATATCAATTCCGAACATTAAGATTACGAGTCTGAATAAAAAATCGTTCTCGTGTTCGTTAATTTGAAGTTAAGTTCTTGTTGTGGTTTGGCACTTGACGTTCACAATCAGACATCGAAACATTATCACCGACAATAATATAAAACAATAATATTACTGCGTAGTTGACATCTCTCGAAGACAGTAAAAAAAAATCTACACCGCGACGAACAGACGCCCAAAATAACATTCTATTTTTCCCCCTTTATTATATTGTCTCGTTTGTGATTGAAAAAAAAATAATAATAACAAACAATACTGCAGCTTTACTCGTGTCGTTGTTATTTATCGAGAGCATTATAATATACGCGAGCGATTTTCTTTCTTTCTTTTTTTTTTTTTTTGAAACACTCGTGTATTCGAAACGTTTACAATCGTCACGCGTATCTAAATGTGTGAAATCGAATTTTTGAATGTGTTTTAAAAAATGCCGACCAAAAGAAAAAAAAAACCCACTATATTATATCATTCGGTCTCTCGGGGGCCTTTCGGAAAATTTCAAAAACCGCCTGGTTATACGAAACTATGCAATAAGAGTTAACACTAATAACAAAATAACTGCCGGGGTGTTAGTTTAGTGAAACTCGCGACATCGTTAATTTCAACGTACGGTATTTTATCACATTTAATTAGCCACTCTAACCCATACAAACGCACGCACCTATAATAATAAATTAAACATTTTTATATCAATGTATAGAAATTCGCAATTATTTTCAACGGACAAGACGTATCATTAATTCGTAATAGTTATATAATAAAAAAAAAAAAAACCCGTGTCTAAAATTAAGTTGTTCAGTTGTACAATTGTACGATGGTTTGAAAGTAAAAAAAAAATAAATATAAGTGAACATTAAGTAAATTAAATGCATTTTATAGCCCTTCTTATTTCCAATTACGGTTTTATAAGTACCGTAGTCTTATCAGTTGGCTTCCCCCCTTAAATTAGGGGCTTCGGATACCCCACTGATACAACACAAATCGTATAAAAAATTGCAAATCAGCCGAAAATAACATTTTGAAATCGATGTTGAACAAAAGCCGCGTTTACCACATCAAGAAACTGTATGAGAAATTTAACGTGCTAGCAATTAAAAACCGTTTTTTTTTTTTTTTTTTTTTTTTTACAAAACAGCTGCTGTTGCCTTTATACTACATTAAAGAATAAAGACAAAACCGATAATCCACAATTTCAACACCGGCGATGTGAACGATATAAATAATATTGTTATTATAAGTTCTTTTTTTTTTTTTTGTACGTCGTCTGTACGAGTATATTATGAATATCCTCTCTGAAGTACTGCGTATTTTGGATTACAGTATAGATTTAAAACGACTGATTTAACTATACTTGGCTTATACAACGATAGGCAGAGTACACGTCTATATACTTTATAATAACGCTTTTAATTGCCAGCCGTAGATTAACAATTTAAATTACTTCCGTATCGCTATATATTGGTTATTATTTAAATTATTATGTAATTATCACTCTATTTAAATGCATTTTTATGTATTGCGGTTATGAGGTTATCGGTATGGTGAACTCGATCTTTGGATCCGTTATCTCACATAAAAATCTACATTCAAGGTAAAAGGGAATTATGATGTCGGTTTTCCTAACGTTCTCCGATTTGTTAAAATTTTAATTCCTTTATTACATTTGAATGACTACCTTAATGATACGGTTCATCCATTAGTCTACTGTTCAATACCCCTTTAAGGTGAAGGAAAACTGCAGCTTTTGCATACGAATTTTAGACCGAAAAGCAAGATTTTATGCAAATTGTAATTGACCCAATCCAATTTTGAAAACGTATTACGGTTATTTAGGTTCATTATTAGGATACGTAGCAATAATTTTTTTTAATTTAAATTTTCTTAATAATAAGTAAAATGTAAAATACTTTAAGTATTTTCAAAAACAAAATCAATTTTTTTACGACTTACAATAAAATAATTCTATTTCTATTTCCAGCATATCCTAGTAAAGAAACTAAAGAATAATAATCCGTTTTCGAAATTATAATCCGTCAAACACAGTTCCTACAGTTTTGTCTGTCTTTTAAGTCTAAATCGAGTGAAATATACGCCACGGCCGTCGTCGATTTCCCTAATATAGACAAGAAGTAACAATAAGTATAAAAACTCGGACGGCATTTGTTTTATTTAGTCGAATTTAAAATTCCGATTCGTCACAGTGGGTCTTCGGATTACAACGGGAAAAGAGCGTAGGGGAAGGTGTACAAATCAAGCGTATTCGTCGGGTTTTTTTTTTTTTTTTGGTTTATTCGGCGTTTGGTGCGTGCAGACGTGATACGCCTTGCAACGCGCTTGCGTGACGAACTTTTAAAACCGTGACGGCCTATATTTGCCCAGAATATATTATTATTATAATATTATTGTGCACGTCCGTTTATTTAAATAACACGTAAGTCGTATGTGTTACACGTGCGTACTATTACACGCTGCACCAATCGGTTTATCGGTGTGTTTTTTTTTAATATTTATAGTTAAGTATTTTAATTCCTATCAGGGAATTCTGTGCGTCCGATCACCCCTTCGGTCTTTTTAGATCGTAATAATAAAAACAACAATATAATATGGTCAAAAATAAAGACTAAAATATTGAACGGATTGACAACGTGTCGACCTATCATTTATAGACTGTGTTGACACATAGATCCGGGGGATTTTCAAAACCTATTGTTCAGCTCTGAAAATCTGAATCCAAGGAGGCGAGGCAATTATATATGTGCTATTGAAATATATTTATTTACAAAAGAAACAAAAAAAAAAACTGCTTTGTACAATGACATATTGTGTTTATGACACATGTTGATCCTCTCTCCCCCTTCTGTGGCCTAGCCCATATACTCTAAAAGTATTCGAATTCGTTATAAAATATTATTACAAGCGGTTCCGCGTGTCGGTGTCGTTATCTCGAAGATAATATTTTATTGCGTTACCGTGAAATTTGCTAGAAAACGTGCGTTGACGTAAAACGTAAAAGAAGTACCTTCAGAGTGATTTTAGAGACAGTAAAAATATCTGATATAAAATATCTACATAAAAAGAAAACAAGATCAGTGGTGCAACAAAGGGATGGGACCCAACTCGTACTGCATAAATGAAACAAAAACTGTTGAATTTAATTTTTTTCAACTAGCATACACACTGAGTTTAAAGTTAGAAACACAAACTCGGAACATAGGTAAAATGAATTAATTAGAAACGTGTCGGTTAAGTCAATAAAGTTGTAGACTAATTGGCATTGGAAAAACGGTGTTTAGATTTTTCACAGCGAGTGTTGAATATATTATTTTAAGTAACCCGAGTCAAATGTAAAATTGTATAAAAATAAAGAATTTCTTTTTTGTTATTCTTTATACTTTTTTCCTATTCTCTTTAACAGAATACCCTGGTTGCGCCACTGAAATAGATAGAGGGGACGTGAATTTATTGCGGATATTCGCTAACCGTTTTCATTTCACAGTAATGAATTAAAAATAAAAAATAATAAATTTAATAATATACTTAAGTGACAGTGATATTATTACGACGTTTTGCAATTTAAATATTAACGCTGTGAATATATCGTCAATCTTTTTCTCCGTTAAATAATTGAGCCGTATTACCGATCGAATCGATTATCGTTTGTCAGGCTATACCGAACGTATTTTTATTTTTTAACGTTTTTGTTTCACAGTACAACTATAAAGTCTCTTTTATATTCCACTGGAAAATAGAAATGTACACTTCTTATTACGAGCAGTCTCCCGTCGAATAAAAAACAGTAAACAATACTAGTTATAATAATAGAAGACGCTATCCGAAGATTTAAACGCGTTTGGCCCGATACTCGAAGAATACTCGTATTTTATTTTCAAACGATTTTCAAATCGAGTTAAAAGTCTTTTCTTTGTCAAAAAGTCTCTACATTGGACGTGTTATTTTCCCTATCGAGTGCACAATTATACGTTTTAATTAATTTTATTTTCGGCGTTCGTCTTTGAAATCGAAGTCGTCTTTAAATGAACTGAGTCAGACAACATTTTCTAAAACACAAAAACAGGCCGAAAATCGAATGCCGCCCGTCCCGTCAAAAATTTTTCAAAAAAATGTGTTTGATTCTCTCGTTTGCCATTTTAACGTCATTTTTTGCGAGACGTTTAAGACTAACACTTTTAGAGACCGCGAAAGGCTAAATAAAAACAAAAATATACATAAGAAATAACTGATATCATCCGGCTTTTTTGATTCGTTATCGTCCAAACTGTACTCCACATTCCTGTAATTATCGGTTTTCGACAATGTCCATCTATCTCGAAACCATAAACACAACATCGCGTATATCGCGCGATATTGAAAATCCAATTATTCCATTTCGTTTTCGAGGATTTACCGTCACCGATGATTTGAGCGCAGCACGCGTGTTCACTGCGGGTTTCAGAGGCCTGTAAAAGCCGGCGATGGGTTTTTGAAACGTCTCGGCCCGGCAACGATACTTACGTACCGTATGTATGTGCGTACGGCGGGTAAATCGGCGGAAAAGAAAATCTTTTTTTTTTTATTCGCGCGGCGGAAACGGCCGGCATTTCGATTTTTGGCCGCGGAAACGGCCGGTAATTACCGCGTGTAACCGCGGTCATTGGCATATATTATGTGTACGCGTTTATATATATATATATATATATTTGTACATAAGTATAGTGTTCGTATATTGTAGAGGAGAAAAGCTCTGCCCGCGGTCGGGGAAATACCTATATAACAGTATAAATGTATATACGTGCACGTTACATTGTGCCCTCATTATATATATATATACACACACACACACATACACACACACTGTACGGCCTACGGCTGGTGAACCGTCGTCGTCGTCGTCGTCGTAGTCGTCGTAGTCGTCGAGTTTGACCCGGTGACCTCGTTCGCTCCTCGTGACTACCCCGCGGACACGTGGCAAAGCGCGCGCGCGCCCCGCGGCGCACGAGCGCGGCACCGTGTGTACAGTTCGCGTCGCGAACCGGCCTATAAAAATCGGTCGATTTTTACCGAGCCTAAGGGTCGACCGACTGTACAACTATATACGCCTACCTAACTACCTAACCTACAACGTGCGCCTATAATACAGTGCTGCGGGCCGGGGTTTTCGGCGGGGCGCGCGCGCCCGAAGACGATTTATTTGCGCCCGACCGGCGCGGCGCGGCGTACGCCACGCACGTGGACGCGCCGTGCGCCTTCGGGCCGGTCACTGTTTTCGCGTTTCCGAATTTCCGATTACTCGCCCGGGTACCGCGGACCGACCGCCCGGCGCCGACTTGGCTCCGTCTTCGGTTCTTGACGGTCGGCCCGATAAAACGATCGAGACGACGGACGTGTTTCGCACGAAGTGGGCGGGCCACTGTTGTGGGCGAGAAGTCGGGAAGGTGTACGGCAATATAGAGGGGGAATTTAATGTAGATATCCGTACGCGACGATTAATCATCGCCAACGAAAAACGTTTCTGAGTGGATTTCCGGTTTAAAAGGCCGTTTGTATTATTACGGTTTGAAAAAAATACGTTTCGTACATTTTCCCGTTTTTCCTACGTGTTTTCCCATTTATTATGAAAACCCCCAAATGGAAAATAAAAAAAAAACCACCCTTAAGCACCGCCCCAGTCAGATTTCCTTTCGGAAAAAGGGCTATAATTGAAAATCTGAGTAAAATTGCTAGTAGAAAAGTTGCTCACAGAAAAAAATTAAACATCATTGTAAACTCAATGCATTCCTTGCTTCACTCAGAATCTAAAATGCTTATATATTAGCTTTTGTTTGCTACAGCCGACGGGCGTGCGACTGTTTTAGGAGAAAAATCGGAAAAAAGGGATGTATAGAGTAATTAATTATGTACACAACGATAAAAAATTGCAAACGAAAAACGGTTCTGAGCATAGTATTATTGTTGCCCAGGTAACTCGGAAATCAACAAAAGTTGCCAGTTTTTATGATTTATTAAGAAACTACAACGAATAAATAAATAAATATCCCTTTTAAATGTACCAACTTGATTTAAAATGTTACAAGAAAGTTCCTATAAAGTTTTTGATTGATGCGAGATTTCTGGTAGAAAAGTTCTTTACAGACACAAAAACAAAAAATAAACACATCATATATAATAAAACCAATACATAACTTGTTTCGCTCGGTGTACAGTTATATACAATATTATTAATGCTTAAATGCAGTTTAATACAATAGTTACAATGTCTTAGATTTAAACGAAGCGAGAAATTTATTGGCGTTTTACCATAATGTGTTTTTTTTTTTTTTCAATTTGTATGTCTGTAAAACACTTTTCTGACAGAAATATTGCTGCAATGAAAAATTCGAGAAAATTTGTTTTTTATAGAAAAATAATAAATCGCATATATGTAGTTTTTCGTTTACACGGCAAAATTTGATACTTTTACGGGTATTTAAATGTATTTGAATAATATTATATATATATATAATATTATTTGGTATACATAATGATGTATACCAAAGAATTACTTTTGCCGGTTTCGTAGAACATTCAATTTTCCGAAATAAAAGTAAACATTATGGGTAGGGTAGGTTAAAATATATATTAAACCTTATAGCTCTATAGTCTATACCGACCAATTTGGAAAAGAAGAAAAACAAAAAACTTAAACGAGATCCGTTATCGAAGCGAATTTTCGATTAATACGAACGTGATGTGTTGTGTGGCGACGACGACGATGACAATATCACGACATCTACGATAGTCCAAGGTACGTCGACATCATCACGTAGGCAGGTATAGTCTGCGACCGAACAATATAATAAACACGTCCGACTAAAAAAAAAAAAAAAAATACATATATTTAAGTAGGTATCGGAATATTTTCATTGGGACGACACGATGTTATTAGTTTTTTTACGGGTGACGACGTGCGGTCGTATGATATAGATAACGTCAATTGATTACTAAATTCGTCGTCGATTTCGTATTTCTGTGAAACGATAATAATAACGTCGAATCGTATCCGCTTTAACGGACAAAAAAAAAAAAAATACATATTATAACGTCCTATTCGTACTACGGAAGGTTGTGTTGTTTTGGCCAGACAAGATATCGTGATAACTAAGACAGGTGTATCCTATATTACGTTTTTTAAATCTAATTTTACCAGTTAATTAAAAATAAAAACAAATTGCTATAGTTTATACCGAAACGAGTTTCGACATATCTGTGTGTACGCATTTTTTTTTTTTTTGCGTATTTTGGGTTTCTTTTACATTTGTATAGCATAAAAATATTATATTTTAGGATCGTTTATGTTATACATTATCACTGACGATAACTAAATCGTCGGGGAAAAAAAAGTTGAATATTTCAATATTTTGGACTATAAAATGTAATCATTTTGTTTACCGCTCGTCAGTGGTGGATTTTCAACGTTCCAACTATGTAGTCCGAAACCTTGGATGAAAATATCGAAAGGGATCGATTACTAAAAATAGTATTGAACAACGCATAATAACTAAAATAACCGTATTTACACAATTAAAAATTTTTTAGGGTTTTTGAGGAATGGGAGGGGAGAAGGGGACTCGATTGTTCTGTAGTGGGTGGCTAAACGAATTTGCTTAGAAACACTAAAACGCACGGCCGCGTATAACACCATAAATCCGTTTCTTCGGCACCTTGTAATTTTTCTCTTCAACCGTCGTTGTCGGGATTGATACCAGTGGCGTAACTTGGAGGAATCAGAGGATGCGGCTCGTTCGTTTAGGGAGCCCGAAGTGACAAACCATTTTTCTTTTAATAATATACCAATAGTCTCATAATTCTATAAATAATTCGTTATCGATTTTAATAATTCAAAATTATTAATACAACTAACTGACCCGGTAATGCTTTACTATTGCTAGATATTAGTGTAAATCATAGTAACAATAATAATAGTTTTCTTGTTCGTGACAATTGAATTGTCATCCATGCCACCAAGGTAACCCATGAATAAACAATCAGATATTTGCATTGAAAATACCTAAAAACCTAATTATCACAATTTTTGTGAGGTTCTCTAATTTTTATTATTTTTTGAAAAATAAAATACAGCCCATGTTACTCGCTGATAATGTAGCTTTTAATAGGCAAACGAAATTTTATAATAGGTTAAGTAGTTTTTTAGCTTATCACCATTACGAACATATTATAAACAAATCATTTCTCTTCATAATGCTAGTATAGACTAAAGATAAAATACATTGATAGTAATACTGATAATGTTTAATAATATCTATTACTATTATTATATTTTATTATATAGATTATAATAGTATGTTATCAATGACATTGATTCAATGTAATATTCACGAATATGGTACTACGATGAAAACGATGTGACTTTTTTGGTAGATTTCAATTTTTTTTTCTAACAACTTGGTTTATTCTAATATTTTTTGTTCGTCGATCATATACATGTATTATACATAATATTAAAAGAATATTAGCTAGAATATGGATGTCTAATATGGGTCTCAAAATATTTATGTCAATTACATACATTATATAAAATTCGAAATAATTTCTGTAGGTTTCTATCATTTAAATGCCATATCGAAATAATTCCCCACTCAGGGTATACTGCAGGTGTTTAAGGCATTTTTTAATCTACCGAAACTTAAAGTTTTATTTAATAAAAATAAATTGAAATTCTTATTTAAATTTTTAAACAGCATAATCGACTGCCCCGAATTATTAGACCGTATTAATTTTAAAATAAATATACAATCCGATCACGCGATAAACCTATGCTCTATCTGAAAAACATTACAAAAAATAACTTATTAAATTCTCCGTGCAATATTTTAATATCCCTAAGTAACAGTGGAAAAGATCTCGATTTTTTTTTTAAATTGTATCCCTTAACGCATTTTCTTTACAATCATAACTGTTTGAAACTATTGTTATATATAATAATCTTATTTATTCACATAGTTTAACATTATATTCTTACACTCATGGATTGTTATTATCTATTATTGTATTGTGTTTTGATTTTAATTGTCTATTATAATTATACACATTAAATATTGTAACTATGTATACACACACCGTAACGAGCAATCTGTTCAAAATCGATTTCCCCCCTCCCCCCCCCCCGTAAAATAAACATTATTATTATTATTATTATTATTATTATTAGGTAGTATTATTAAAACGATCAATATTGGTCGATCAACCGGTGTAACAATAATACGACGGTCGTTTTATTTTTCAATGTAGGAACCATCGCAAACTGTATTTTATGTTTACGGGCAATTATTCGCAGTTTATAAAACGCGCACGTGGAATAATTTTTTTTTTTTTTTTCCGGTCCATTTACTGCGATCACGTAATATTAATTTGTCGTCACTTTTTATACTGCATGCGGCAGCTGTGTCCTTTACATTACTCCTGATAATAATTGTTTTATCTAGATGATGATACCTGATGGTTATTGAAGATAAAAAAATATCATTATTTTGATATATTATACCAAAAAACAAAAAAATGGTTTAGTGGCGTAGGGGGCTTAAGGTAGCTATGATCCCTCCTCATAAAACGTGTTCGTGTATGTATATTTAAGGAAGAGGATTTGGTCAGAAAATAGACTCAATTGGTTAACCGTGGCTAACATAAATAAAAAAAAAAAGAAGACATTAATGAATATGATAAAATCACTGCCTTTGCTTAAAATGCTGTTATGAGGATACAGCTGTCAGATGGGTGCGATAATTATATAATTACAAGGTATGTCAAGACATTACGCATAATATTATATTCGCAATCCGCTTTTTGTGTAATGTATTGTGAATACAATTCTTTAACCTCCCTCCCCCCCCTTATATACATATATATGTATATAAGTTTTTTTTTTAATCTATAGATGAATCACACTTGCCTCAGATAATCATCGTCTATGAAATTTCAATTAAATGTATTTATTATATCTTTATCAAAACGCGATTTCGGAATCATTTTCAAGATAAAATGTAATTTTTTCCGTTTCTCGATTCTTGACAGACGCAGTCGTGACGACGGAAAAGCATATTTACACGGTTTTTTTTTTTCTAGACGATCATTTTTATTTATTCGTATAGAATATTAATCGCGTGCGACTACAGTATAGGTACGTGCCGAGTATTGCGAACTCGAATAAATCGCGAACAATTCGAACGAAAATAAACTAATTGTATTTGTCTTCGGACATAATATTGTGTGTCGTACTTGTAAACACGACACGTGGCATAGCATTAAAAAAAAAAAAAAAAAAAAAAAAATACTAATAATCGTAACAACAAACCGAATAATGGATATTGCGCTGCGTAAATAACATAAACAAACAGGATGAATCCGTCCGGAATAATATCGTCGCGATATGAAAAGAAAAGGAAAAAAAAATTCGTGTCGGCGGCAGGAGAGGTGGAATGCCGAGTTTATACAATATTTTAATAACGTCGAAAACAACGGTCGTCTTAATCGGGGTGGAAAAAAAAAAGACATGCGTATTTGCAGGGCTCGGCATATAATTTTAAAATGACTGAAATCGATCTCGGCGTATTATATCGTTTGTCCGATGAATAATACGCGACGTGTCCCCTCCCCACCCCTACAGTCGTCGTACGTATAATAACGATCGACGAAATCGAAAAATGGCCAAATTTTTTCAATAAAAAAAAATAATAATAATAATAAATATTTTTTTTTTTTTTATTTCGTCCACATAAATTCGCGGGATTTATTATAATGATTACCATTAATATTTTCTCCGACAGACACGATATTTTTAGGCGCCTTTATCCTGTTTACCGGAGTATAAAATATAATGGCGAGAGTCATAATTTAATAATAGTATCGGTATAGGCGCCATCTTGTACGCCCGGAGGGTTATAATGATCGTCCGTTAGATATTAGAACTGATGATTTGGAATACGATGGATACGATATAAATCTACTAAATATGTCGATTTTCGAAAAAAAAATTCGATATGATTGATAGGACCGCGGTACACGGTATACCGTCAGTTTTTTGTTTATTGCCCGACAACCGATAGTATATTCAACATCGATATTAATCCTGTAAAATACCTAACCAGGGCCGGATCTAGGGGAGGGGTGCCATTACTGCGGGGCGCTGTTATATTTTTGTTCTAAATAATAAAAAAAAATTATTGTACTTACACGATTGCGATATTATCGGAAACAATAAATTACGCGCAGCGACTCTCGGCAGTTTTATCACTACGGATGTATGTCATCGCGGTGGCCGTTCGTTTTTCATGTAAGTCGGCCTCCAGTATATTTAGCACTTCAATAATACTCCGATACTCTGGCAATTTTAAAACACATTACAGTATAAATATTTATATTATATAAGATACCAAATTAATAAATATTATGTAAGAATCGGCAGCAGATCTGAATTTTAATCGGCCCGGGAGAATTACGTTTCACCGGTCCAATTATTTGTTTTATACATCCGATACAATTAACCAGCTAATCTTAGTTCGTCTGACAATCATATTATCTTAAATCGTGATAATTTTTCACTTTGTAATCAAAGACTTACGTCTTTCCCGATTTACGTCTTACGTGATATACCCGGTTATAGATACCACACAAATTGTTGAAGATGGTAATGATATCTTAAAATTGTTCACGCGCAGAAAAAGTGTTGAAGTTCATAACACCTATATCAGGACTTATAAGGGCCGTTCCATTTTTAAAAATCGTTTTGTGGACATCCGATGTCACCCTCACAGATTAATAATATCTTCCCGAATTCGGGAAAGGTGATTTGACAATGTAACCATATTTTCATTTCTTCACACACATTGTATCACATATATTCCAGTTTTAAACTAACCGTGATTACCTTGCCTTTGATTATAGATTAAGTGCGACCATCGACGCAGTAATAATATTGTATAATTTATTGTTTCAGCGTGGATTTTGGGATGGTGGATGTGTAAAATCGTGCCGTACATCCAAGGAGTTTCAGTGGCCGCATCCGTATACAGCTTGATTGCCGTATCAGTGGACAGGTTTGTAACACTATAATATTATTTATTATTTTTTTTTTTTTTACGGGTTGATGGAATCTATATATTTCAACACCAAAGTGTATTTAAACTAAAACTTCATTTATTTATGGAATTTTTAACATAGTTGCTATATCTATTTGAAAATCAAAAATGGGTAGTGGTTTCACCCACCCCCGAAAATAAAGGTGAAAAAAATAAAGATAATGTTAGAAATATAATAATTTTAGATTATACGATTCCAGAAAGTTTTTAAAATTTTTGAAAAAATAAATATTTCATAAAACCTTTGACTATAAAACGAAGACGCTGTATGTACACGAGACTTTCGAGCATGCTGTTTATTACACGCTAAAAAGTGAGAGAAGTCAGGCCATCGTCGTAACGTTTTAAAACGAAACGAAACTAAATTAATTAACTTTCAAACATAATAACTGGCGGTAAACATAAAAAAAAGTACACCTTGCCCTGATCGCATGGGAGAGAAAACATTTATTAATTATTTGCCAGTATAATAATATTCTGAAAATTATAATGTAACAACACGAAAATCGTTACTATAGTAACTTGAGTTTTTTTTTTTTTTTGTGACCATCTCCGACAGTCATGCTAGACGGTGACAACTGTTAGAGTGAGAACAAGAGAACAAGGAAAGACGATAGCAATATATCTTTCTTGTACATTCGTAGCCACGTCCCCTTATGATAATATACTAGGTAATATAGATGTGACCTATCATTATTTCATTGTCTATATGAATTAAACCCATCAAAGCAGTTGATACGAATGTTAAAATATAATTATTTCTCTATGCCCAACGGATATTCAACGAGGTGTGAAACAGTTATCGCTAAACTGATTACGCTATTATGTACTGGAACATATAATTCTAAACTAGCGTTCTTAGTGGATTAATCTAGCATTAATTTCGTCACGATATACGGTAAAATATTTGCTGTGGGTATAATGTAAATGTTTATTTTAAACCGTGTTCTATGACACGAATCGGAGATTAAAGTTCTAATACTTAGAGTGCTAATATCGTTTACTGGTTTTTAAACGCGTGCCGGCTGAATCAGATAGTTACTATACCAGTCATGTCAACAGCAGATTATTATCATAGCTCGTTGGACATTCATACAGGTGCTATCTTTATTCGTGATATACTTATAAGAGATAATAGATAAGGTTGATTCTTCCGATGGTAAGTGTTAGTCTACAGTGTTACCTGACCTAACCTAACATTACCATCATCTGCTATGATAAAAATGTTAAAAATGGTTCATTGTGAATTTTCAATGGTCGGACACACTCATTATAGTAACGTATTTCCGTTCGCCAGCACTAATAATTATTCAACACTAAATGCCGGTACAAGAAAGACAATTAGTGCTCTATGTCCGTCCGCTAACTTCACGGACCTTACAAAATTGAAATAAATCGAAACGTGATGCATGATATGTCGTTATGATAACGAATTGTATATTATTGTAATCGCGTATAATATAAAAATGTACTCGTTTTCGAATAAACAATAAATTATAATGCGGGTGGCCTGTATCAGTAGTGGACGACAGTGCTGACGGGCACCACCGGGTGAACAGCTACAGGGTGTACGGCCACGGGGCGGACTACTACCGGGTGTACTGCGACCGGGTTGACGGCTACAGGGTGGACGACGGGGGCTGCTACCACTCGAGCAACGACGGGCGGCGACGGGTGCGATTGGACGACGGTGTTTGAGTGGACTACGTTGGCCGGATGGTGGACGACTGCCGGTACGACCGGTATCGCGACGGCCACGTAGGGTGCAGCGTTGGCCGCGGCCACCAAGCACAGTAAAAATGCGATCTGAAAAAAAAAAACCCACAACCAAGAATGAGTATATGACTTTACGAACAAGGATCCACGAGGCTAGTCCACCTATCCTGTAGTTAAACCAAAGTAAACTCCGAAAATTTCGAAATATCCGACAAAATCGAACAGTCTGTAAATAACAACCACAATATAATAACTCGCAACGTTCAAAAGTTTACCTGTATAAATCTGTTTTCATTAAAATTGATGGGTAGTTCGTTAAAAACAAGTGCAAATAAAGCTGCCTTTGTTATAGGCTAAAGGCTTTAATATTCAATTTAAAGAAAGACTGAAAGTTGGAGTTTATGAGCGACGTCGAGTATAGCAAACGTATGCGAAATATCCGCGAACAGTAAAATTCCTATAACTTTTTTTTTTATTTTTTATCGAACCGGTAAATAGTTTGTGCCTGAAACTACGAGTTATATTAAACTATATATAACTACTACTCGTATATTAACCATCAGTTCGAAAATCTATGTGTATACCTACAATCATATTATAAGAACGGATATTATTATAAAAAATTTAATTTAATTTTCGCTATCCATGCAAAAAAAAAAAGCTTGAAATGTCACCCAATGATTTTTTTAATTGTAGACTGCGAGAATTAAAATTACGTTTTAGATTTTTTTTTTTTTTTTGTTACCTTTTTTCATTATTAGCACATTTATTAAAAGTAAATATAATTTTTTTTTCTTTTTTATTCGATTTCGTATGTACAAACGATCAGCTTGTGGACATGTGCGAATGTTTAGTATATAGAAGGAGAAACGCCTAGAATATTACCGGGAAAAAAAGTGACGATTAGAGGTTATAGGGTGTGATAAACAAAGCACATACGAAGAAGATGTGAAGGTACGATTTGTTCGTGTATACATTTTGGTACCTACCTACTTGGGATTTAAATATTTTTTTCATTCTGATTGTCGCTTGGAAATTCAAAAAGATCGAGTTATTTGATTATCATTATTATTATTATTATAGCCGACACGTGCAATATTTTTTTTCACGCCAAGGTCTAATGCTAAAACACTCCAGTGCGTGTGTACCGTTATTGTTTTGCGACCCTCGTTGACCTGTTTCGCATGATACACGGAAGATATTAAACAATAACACGACGACGAAATTGGACGATGTTTCGAAAACCGCAATTTCAGCAACAATTATTATAGTGAGCTCGACGGGGTTTTACGCCGTGTGGTTTTGGAGGCCGAAGCGAAACAAGAGCACAGTATATGCTTTTAGGTACATAAGAACCTAACCTAACAAAGGTGGGCAAGTTAATAAAAATAATAAACTAGATTGAATTAAGTTAAATAAACAGAAAACCTTCAGTTAAAATCACTACCTACTTTTGATTTTCAAACGGGAACCTATATTTAAAATTCCATAAATAGATAGAGTATTAGTTAAAATAAATGTCGGTGTTGAAATTTTTGATTTCCGTCAATCCGTTGACGAGATATTCCACTTTTAAGTTTGGGTTGGAGGAGAGTAGTGGAGTATCATTCTTGTGGCGGTACGGCACACGGCGTGTTAATAATGTACCGCTACTCTCCTCCAACTCAAACTTAAAAGTGGAATATCTCGTCAATGGCTTGACAGAAATCAAAAATGTCAACACTAAAATGTATTTTAACTAATACTCCGTTTATTTAAGGACGTTTTCATATAGGTCGCCGTTTAAAAATCAAAATTAGGAAGTGGTTTTGCCTCCAAAAATAAGGGCGACAAAAAATAATACAAATATAAAACTGTAGAACAGCCTGTTACTTATAATTTCTAGAAAACAAATTTCGGAAAAAATTAGCACTTTTTGAGATAATGAGTGTAATGTGAATGTGTTTTCACGCAAAACCGTGAAAACAGTAAACTTCGGATTTCGAAACATTCTACCATATTTCTTCATCAAGTCGTTAATTCAACTGAATGTTGGTGAACATAGAATATTAAAAGTTAAATTTTTAGAAAGAAAACTTAAACTAGTTATGCTTATGTTGATTAGTTAACGATGTGAATAATTAATTTGTTAAGGTAGAAAGTTTTAAAAAAACCCAGTAAACGTTTTAACTTAACTTTTTAACTAATCAATTCAGCTCTAATCAGTTCACCTTTGCCTAACAATCTGTTGTTATAACATTAACACGACCGAAATTCTCTGTCATCGGCCCTGGAAGTTTTTATCCGGTCGTTCGATTGTCGGAATCATCGAATATTATATTTTAAACACGTATATACTCGGGCGTATTTCGCGATATTCCGCAGGGTAATGTTCTATCGACTTCTCAGCATCCAGACGAACCTCCTCCTCATCCTCATCCTCATGCTACGTCTCTCGAAGATGTCCGACACTGTGCAATAATATTGTATTTGATGTGTCGGAATAAACAACGTACGGATGTTTCAGGTCCAAGGATAGAGAAACAAAAAAAGAGAGTTGATTCTGCTGATGGATATTATGTTTATGCGGATACATCGAGTTTTTTAATTTATATCTGCATGTAACGATAAATCATTTTTAGCGAAATTATATTTATACGATTCAGAGCGACATTCATACCTTGTTTTTTACAGTTTTAATAGAAATTTACACTTAAATAAACTTATAAAAATATTACAATTTATTAAACTTAATTTGTTTTTAATTTTTTTTCACCACTAAACACAATATTTTATAATTGACATAATGGAAAATGTTCAAGCATTTCTGTTCCACCAAAACAATATTTTCTACATAAAACCAAATAATAACTAAATACATTTCGAAAACGTCAAATGCCCATAAATAGCTTAAAAATTACCGAATTACAATTAAAAAAAAAAAAATCGAAAGTAATGAACTTGTAATTTCGTAAATTTGTGCGTTTTTTCTCGAATTTTTCAAATTATTATAATAACTATACGAGTAAAATCAAAAAGTGACTTCTTCGTTGCATCGACTAAATCCATAATTCAAAATATCGTTTTGTCGTTTTTTTTTTTTATTTGAGCAATATTTTCGGTAGAAAAGTAGTGTAGAAACAAAAAAAAAAAAAAAAATTAAAAAATTAAAAAACACACATTCTAGTAGAACCAATAGAAATAATATCGTAAATAGTATAGAAAAATAAAATTGCTCGATGTATTGAAGTCCGCACGTCATATTCGCTTTCAAATTAATTGCAACTATACTTAATAGTTTAATTAAAAAAGAAATAACGAAAAATCGAAATCTCCCCGGTTAAAAAAAAAAAAAAAATTAATAAAAAAACCGGGGATTAGAATTACGGTTTCTTTCCATGACATTCATCTGACATTTCAATATTCGTAAGAGCATTCGTTACATAATAATAATGGCGATTTGGAATAACAAAACTCAAAACTATACATCGGTTTAAACTGACTCACGGGTAGGATAAAAAATAATTATTTTCATCGATGAACGTACGTCATACGGTACGGACTTGAAAGATTATCATTATCGTTGTAGAGCTCACCGCGATGATTCATTTATGACAATAATAACAGAACAACTATTAAAATATCGGAAAGATTCACGAAAAAAAAATTATAAGGGTTTTCGGGTATATTCGGTACGAATGTCTAAACGCCTGTTTATTTATTTTTGTTTGCTCGAGGGTCGCCGAGGAAAACTATTATGATAATTACAATTATTTACACTATTCAAATTTCACAATAGAACACACGGGTGGCGCTTTTCACCTATTTGTTTTCATTCAATTCCGACACCACGGCCAAAACCGAAAATGAATATGGATAAAATAATAATAACACAAATTGGCACGGGCAACGCCGTGCATGAGACTACTGAAATAGTTTTGAATTTCACATTATTTGCGAAAATCGATTTGCAGCTTTAGCTCTTGACCGAACAAACAACGAGTAAACAATTGTGTGTATTACACTCTTAAGAAATAAGTGAAAAAACAATTCTGAAAAACAAAACGGTTTTAGATCCGAAGCGAAGATTCTGATGGTTTTATTATAATATGTGCGATTTTTTCCTTAATGTAAACAATTGTTCGAACACAGAACTTACTCCAATCGAGAACTTACAGCATATTTTGTAGCATTCTGAATATAGTTGCCTAAGGATTAAATCGTCTTTTGATTTTCAAAGCAATTATCATAGTAATTGGGAGAACCCGGAAAAAGAGACAGAGAGAAATAATGGTATAATTTTTTTCAATTTTGATTTTTTGTTGTCATTTAGTTTTGAAATGTTGACATGAAACGTACGTTCGTCTATTGTAGACGGGGTAAAATTATGAAAATATTTTGGCAATTTTTGAGTTATTTACCTATAGACATGGACATTTTCGTTTTTTTTTTTTTTTACGTAGTTTTTATTTGCACGTAGGTACTACGTGGATATAATTGTTTGACCGAACAGATGTGCTTGACAATATTTAACACGACGTTCATTATAAGTTTTACTTGGTGGTAAGAAAAAAAGAGCGACGTCGCGCGGAAACGCCACTAGAGCGCGACGGTCGTACGACGACGGTCGCTGTCCGACCGCCGCGTAGACCGTGTGCCGTTCTCCCGTGTCGTAAGATGGCGCTACATTCCGTTCGGCTTTTAACGGCCGGCGTTCGAGAGTCCGTTTTCGACCACTTTCGACACAATAATCGCGTCGATCAGTCATGGCACAACTTTACGGATAACGACCGACCATCCTTGGCCCCCGGCGACCACCGGGCGTCCACCGGACGGCGCGTGACGACAATTACGAAACCGCCGGGTAACCGGGTGCGTTTGGTACCTTACAGCATATAAGACCTGCCGACCGGCAGTACGTTTGCATCAGTAGTGGTTACAACTTAACCATTACATTACCATATGATGAAGCAACTACATGAAAATCATTAATGATTAATCGTGTTGCGCCAATGGGAACTTCTCCAGAGGATCCCATTGGAATTCTGATGCGCCCCGAAACTACTGATGCCACACAATCTTTTAAAAAATTGAAATCCACCTGTACCCGCCGTATGCCTAACCTCACGAGTGGTATGCCGGTAACGTATGAGCAGTCGTACGTTTGTCCCGCTCTCGTCGCCGGCAATCGGACGTACAAAGGCGCGTCCGAGCGGCGTTTTATCATTTGTGCCCGCCCTGTATCAGTACTACTTTTTCCGTCTTCTGTCGGTGTGGCGATAAAAGAAATTCAAACGCCTTTTTGACAGAGTGTGTTTGCTCGTCACGTACGCCGGACGGACGACACGTCCACCCGGCTCGACGCGCTCGGCCGTTCTTTGATCCGCGCCGGTCGAAAATCGTGTCGCGTGAAACGAATTTTGTGACGTCGCGCAGCACCAGATGTCCGGCGTGGACACCACCCGGCTTCAAACGAGAGTAGTTTTCCAGGTACCCCGGAAGGGAACTCCCGTACGCAGGGAGCGCCATTTAGAAATCTAAACGTATCCCGACTGTTTATTCGAAACGGGACCGGTGGATATGCATGGATTTTTATCGAAATGTACCATCATTATTTTTAAATGGGTTTACCGCCTTGTTAATACAAGAAGAAAAACCAAGGTGTAAAACTGTCCTGATGGGTGCGCCACTGTTGTCGGTGGGCGGGTACGGATAAATCACCGCTAACGAGATGCGATTCTGAGCCGTAATATTTACGATTTTCATTGAAATTTGACCTTGAAAACAGTTATGGACAAAAATTACCACATCGCGCTAAATTTTTTTTATTATTTTTTTTCACCACCAGGTAAAATATTTACAACGAACCTGTTTTTTTTTTTAAATTTCCACTCGTTCGTGTATTGGCCAAACAGTTATGCCCGTGCACAGTGCCTACGCGAAAAAAAACCGCAAACATAAAAAGCCCAATGAATTTTCGTCCGATGTCGTTTTATCAACGTGAAAAACAATCGTTTATAGCGGGTGCCCGGGAAACGCAGTGACGGCGTTACCGTGGCGTGTTTATGGATTTCCGAGGTAACGGCGCGGTTAAAAAACAACAATTTCGAGCAGCGCTTACACCGCGATCGTTGATGTCCGTTAAAAACGATTAATTATTAAGAGAGGACCGATTTAGATGACGTGAACGACGGTCGGGTCGTTATTGTGGGCCGCGGGTTCCAAGTCGACGCGAATAAAACGTCGCGGCGTATTATTTATACGCTTGTATTTACTTTGATTTTCCCGCGTTCGGCAAAACGGGATCGCGATCGTCGCGCAGACGGCCCCCGAAAGCAAAAAAACACCGCCGGTCGCACGCGGGCGGCGGTGCGGCGCGCGGTGCGTGCGGCGTACGGATCAACGAATTGTCGTTGTTGCTGTTATCGGATCGGACGCCGGGCGAGGGCTCACGTCCGGGAAACGTGCGTGCGTCGCGGGAATCCGTCGTTCTTTTCCCGTCTACGTCTCCGTCTTCCGTCCGTCCGGACGGACGGCGCGTCGGACACGAGTGCGTACCGTCACCCCTCACCCGTAAGGAGGGGTGGGGGGAGAGATTTTGTTCGGCGACGACCGCCGGAAAATGATCGGCAAAACGATCCTACGACCGGGTGGGTTTCGCAACGTGTGCCCCGCGTTGTGCGTGAAATACGCGGCGGCCGACTTTTGCGCCGCGACGCGAGTATGGCTACCAACGGCGGCCGGTGCACGTTGTACGTGGACAACAACACCAGTTTTATGTGAACCGCGCGAATGTTTTTTTTTTCTTTTTTTTCTACATAGGCGCGGGTGACAAACCACCGACAAACGATGCGTGTCGTCGATAAGGTCTAACGTTTTTTCATTATCAGTTATCGTTATCAGTTACAGCCACGGTCTGATATTACTAAACGTTATCATTGTTTTTTTTTTTTTTTCGAAATTGTTATCAATTATTTTAATTCATCGCGATTGTACACCAGACAAACGGACAGTCTACAACGTAACAATATACATAAGTCTGCGACAGTGTGATCTGCAACCGCGATGTCTATTTGTATCGAAAACTACAACAGTTTAAGAACGAGTGTTTTAAAATGGCTTTCGGTTTTTAAAACGAGATCTCGCGGTATTAACGAAGATTCCGATGACAATACGAACAGCACAAAATCTACAAATAATCTGCATTCACGACTACAATTTAAATCACTTGTACGATTTGTACGACATTTGCTACTTGTAGATCCAGGTAGATAATTTCTTTTTGATTTGAAAGATGTGTTTGTTGTATTTTAACGTAATGCTTAATATTTTGATAGACTCGGATTTGCTGTCAAAAATAGACGCGATAAAATGAAAATGTTGCTTCAAAACGGTCGCTATCATCAATCAGTGGTAATTTTTAAATATCATTAACTATCAAAAATCAAGTTATTAATTATGTTAGGTACTTGTTAACCATGTTAAATTTGTTGTTTAATAGTTTAAATTACAACATGTTAGGGCGAATAGTGTCCGGTGAACCACAATTATACATTTAAATTGAACTTGAACTTGGTGTAAAGGAATAAAGTTATGTTTATTTTGTTACTTTTATATGAAAAATACAATTTAAATTTGTTTAGCGTTTTTTGGTACTCTTAATGATTTTAGTGACATACCTGGTAGATGTGTGCATGTGTTTGTGTTTGTGTGTTTTATTTGGTTAGTCAATTATGCAGACCAACTAAAGTCGTTCAAAATTGTTATTCTTCCCGTGAATGTATGGTGTTTAGAAAAAAAATCAAGTACAATAATTATTAATTAAACACTAGTTTGGTGAAATTATTATGAACAGTATCTCCGTTAGTCTGTTAACAAGTATTGCATATATTAACAACACACATCTTTTCAGTCCAGTTTTATTATAATATAATTAATACAATCGTATAAGAAAGATATTCGTAGTGAGAATAAAAGTTAAAAGTATAGATGGCCAATTAAAATATTTATAGGTATAGAAAATTAAGTACTTCAACAATTTCATTGAACTGCATGCCATTTTTATAATACTCAATGTTTTTATCTCAATACAAATCATAATCAAACTCATACCATTTAAATATTTATCATTTTTCAACAAATTAATATTAAAAATTTAAAAAATATTTGATAGTATTATTACTATTACAGGTTTTACTAAAAATGATCAAATCACAAGTGTGACTAATGAAACCGATAGGATCAGCTTGAACCTAGACAAGTGTTTTGAAAATATTATTTCTAAAGGAAACCCATAATGGCAGAAAATTTGTGAGATGTAATGTATGGTTCAGAAATCCTAATATTGTACTATTGTATACTAAACAAAAAATCATGTTCTGGTCATTTTTTCATAAGGTGGAACATTGTATAGAACTTCAAACGTGAAAAATCATTTGAAGTCTAGAAAACATATTGAATATGCAAAAACTGGTAAGCTTAAAAAATTACCTACTTCTGAATTAATTCAAACATTAGAGATCCATTAAGAGATCAGATTTCAGTACTTAAAACAAGAATTGAATCATTACAGAACACTGCACTTCTAGAAGGTTGGAAAGAACATTTTTAAACCATGTGTTTTAGATACTTCAAAATCTGCCAAAAATGATGGTTGAACTTATTTTTTATTAAATGGCATTTTATTTTATACAGTTATACCTGGGATAACACAACGTCAACGAACAATTCATCATTTATTTATCAGTGACTATAGACTTTGAAGCTATGCGCACAGAGATAATAGAATCCTTGTTTAGTTATTTTAATGAAAACTTTTATGTAACTCAATGGATGGACTTAAGACTTTTAAAAAGTTTTAGTAACCATTATACTGATGTAGAATTGAATTAAAAAGTTGTCAACATAAGATATGCCTTGATTTTCCTTTAATTGATTTTTTGTTGTCGTATCATGTAGTTATCAGTAAGTAAAGAATTTTCAAATGAAAAATTATCTATAAATTTATTATAAAAATTTATAAAAGGTGATCAATAGAAATTTCTGACAATAACTTGTGCACAAATTTTAGCAGCAAAACCTCAGTACAGATGTCGAAGAAAGACTTATCTCATACTATAACATTCTTAACCCACTGTTAGTCGCATCGCAGTCTTTTCAATCGCATTATAATTTTCAAGTATATAGTCTCATGTTGGTCGAAATGACTGCAATGTATATCACATTTTTATTTCAGGTTACTCTATATATTAGGAATTACATTTGTTTAGAACATTATTGTATAATTTTTAATAATGTTATTAAAAGGTATTCTGAGTATCAATGATTGAATTATAAAATGTATATCTTTATTAAATATGTAAAAAAAAAGTGCGGTCATTTTGACCATAGCGCGATTAACGCCAGGTTAAGACTCTGGTGAGATCACAGATATCACCAGAAACATATAAAGATTGTTTTTATGTAAAAATAAATATGAAAACTGTTAGCAAATTTAACCCTCTTCCATCTGTATTATGTTGTTTGCTGAAAAAACCTTGGAAAAATTCACCCTCTGACTAAAACTCAGTGATGGTATAAAGGTGTTTTTCAAGATGCTTATGAGCGAAAAAATAACCATGACAAAAATGATAAAACAATTCATTTTTAAAATTTGAAATGAACCAAAGTAATTGTATATGGAGTTAATTTCTAGTATAAAATATAATTAAAACTTTGATTTTGTATATAACTATAAGATAAAATACCAAAGACAGGATTTTTGATCTCAATAAAAGATTAAAATTAGTAAAAATACTCATTAAAATTTGCTGACTTAATTATTAAGTTTTAAGTGTGATTTAGAAAAAAAAAATATTTTTTAACTATTTTCTATTGTTGTAGTATTTTTCAATTGTTTGGCGAATGTAGAATAAGTATATCAAAGAAATTTGATCAAAAATAAAGTACTTTAAAATTTGTTATTAATTATTATATTTTATAACTTGCCATAAAACTTGTTAAAATAATTATACCGATTTAAAATAAGGAATTTAATTTAAGGGAACGTTATTTAAATTAATTTGTTGAAAGAATAACGTATTTAAATACTAGTAAAGTACACAAACTAATTAATAATATGTAATATTTTAAAAAATTTTTTTAAGTTTTTATTTTACTCATCAATTTCTCTTTGATAAAGTTTAAACCTGATAATATTTGTATAATCAGCTATAAATGGTAGAAAAAAAAAATAGTAAAGTAATAACTGTATCTATGGATATAGAGGCAAATTTTATTTCGCGACTACGAGTTTATTGTTATTATTATTTTCACCATTTTTCAGATGATAGGTACAATCAAAGTTATTCGCGACCCGAAGGTTAAGAAACGCCGGTCTATCTGATCGTGGAGCTTTTTTCAAGGGGGTTGGGTGAGCACGCAGTAGATGTTTACAAAAAAAAAAATGGCCCGACGCGTACACAAAACGTAAATAATATTATTTCTCTTTTACACCTACTCGTCAATTATTTTATATTTTGTTCGGATCGATTTTTGAAATATATATACAGGTACCTAACTGTAATCGCGGTATACGTCGCATCATCCATTTCGTAAAGTACCGGACGTCCGTATTATACTTCACGAAAAGTATGTATAGATATATATATAGGTATAGTTGCCTACCTATCCGTATCGTGAATGTCATTTTTTTTTTTTTTTACGCGATATGAGCAAACGATTTTTTATTTTATTATTTTTTTTTTTTTTCATCCACTTCGCGAAACGCGGTTAATATTGATTTCGTACATTTTACGGTACACTTTCTTTCTTTCTTTACTCAATATACGGACAAATTTTCACGGAATGGATACATTTTTCGCACGGTTATGAACGTCGTCCGTTATATGATACACTGCAGCGCGAACCTTTCTATTCGTATGTTTCGAAACAATAAACCGTAAATCGTTAACAAATATTAGCATTGCAATACACGGCGAACGCGCGTTTACGCGATCCCATCGGTAATATATTCTCGTTTTTAGAAAACTCCAAAAGCGACGACGTGTCTATTCGCTCCTCACGCTATACCGAGTGATACTCTCGCACACGAAACGGATGAAGTTTAACGGTCGTTTTGAAAAGGTTTACCGGCGCGTTTGCCGTATCCTTTGTACCCAACCCAACCCGACTTGCTCTAAACGTCGAACAATTATTGAACTAACGTGTTCAGACGTTCTGAAATATTAACACGTTTATACAATTCCTATTCGTTCTTAAAATATAAACGACAACAAACTGTTCATATTGCTTTTGGATAGAGAAGTGACTACGTTTCTCGAATTGTAATTTTGTTCTGGAATAATAATTATGATAAAATATTACATTATTGACTATCATTGTTATACAACGGTATGTACGGTATGAGGAAAACCGTATTTCCAAAATAGAAATTTGTTTAAAATTAAAAGCGCGTTTATAACGGGAAAAAAAACTAAGGTTTTTTCGTTTGTATTGTAACCCTGCTGTTATAATAATTGTTGTGAGTTTTGAGTGCTTCGAAATACGAAAAATAAAAAAAAAAAACAAACAAACAAATCAATTGCAATTTTCCTGAAGTTTTTTGAAAAATTAATATCCGCTTTGCGAAGCCAAGTCGATTTCGCTTAAATACTACGCGAATAAATTGTCCAACACTGTTTTCGAAGCGCACACGGTTATGTATTGCGCTTTGTATTTACGACGGTACGACAAACAAATAAATTACTGTGATTAATATTATGGGCTAGCATGTAAAAACGGAAATTGTAAAAATGCCGCGACGATTGCGGTTGTCGATAGAGGTACTTAAAGTTCTGTTTAATTCTCGAACATAAAAGGTGTAAATCCGTCGGTAAAGTTTTTAACCACTATTTTAGGCGTACGAAAATTAGGTTTATTATGAGCTTTTGAGTGTAATTCCCTTCGCTAGTTGACGCCGACCGAAAAACAAATAAAATCAATTAACTCCGTAACGTTTAATATTGCCGTGTTTGTTAAAATTTTTTATTTACTTTTACATTTTGAGGTGCGGAAGTACGGCGCGTTCTTTTGACGGTAAAACGAGAAGTTATTTGGTTAGCAGTATTAATTGTATCGTCGTAAAGTCGATACGTTTCGATTATTATATGCATAGGTATGTGAGTAGGTGCCTAAGTTTTGGAACGGTCCATAATAAAATCGAACGAGTGTGGTGAAATTTTTATGGGGCGAACTGTTTAAAATGTCGGTAAATATGTTTCAGACAAATTATCGTACAGCCCGGTAATCGCGCGTCTTCTCGGGTGAGAACATTTTTGCCGATCGAAAAACACGTGTTCCAAGACAACACAAAAAGCTAATTTCTTTTGGAAAAACTATTGGAAATTTTGTTCAAACAAAGTACCGCTGGGCGGAAAACCTACGTCCGTAGAGGTGTGCGATCGTACGAAAACCGGCCGTTATTCTTTAAGTGGGCCTTATGGGAGACAACTTCCCTCCTCCTGGAAGAGAAAAATAGCGAATGCAAAATATCAACTCCTTAAAAACCACATTGTTACCCGCGTGTATTTCTTCTCGAAAACATTATGATAAATCCCAACACCGTAACAAAAAAATCACCCGATATATTTTTATAATAAATCAATTTATATCGCCTAAAACTTACAAAAATACACCGAGTATTATCGCTATTACGATAAATCTCGAACCCAAGGCGGTGATATCACAATTTTCGGTTGCCGGTCGGTCCGATTTATGATCGGTCGCTTAACTTGATGACAACGTTTCGCATTGTACCTCACACGCTATAGCGTTTAATTGAAAAAAACACCCCGAGAGTGTAGATTTCGTTTTCAGCCCGCGGATCGCGGAGCCACGGTACACTCGAACGCCCACGACACCTATTATGGACACGTCGGATAACGTAACCCGACCCTTTGAACTTGACCGTACTGTGAAAGCGAGAAGGGTTGAACTTTCTGGGTTTTGCTACGTTTTTTCCTAATTATCTTGAAAACTGCTTGGAAAATCAAAAAATGACCCCCTTTAAGTACCGAAAGTTATTAAATTTGTTAATTGTTCGTCCCGTATTATAGGTAGTACATAAAGTCGATAGTCTGTTAGTTGATTTATTTTTTCAGCTCTCTTCGAAAATATTATACATCGACGCAGTGACGGCGAGTATGTTTTCAAAAATAATTTCTATAGGTATATGTGTTTTTCGTGCACTCACCGTTATCCTCATCGTCGTTGTCGGCGTCTTCGTCGTCGGAACAAACAGCGGCGAAAAAAAAACTTTGTTAATTTTTTTCGTTTTTGTTCTTTTGGTTTTCCACTCTGGGCAAAAGCGGCGATTGTGTCGGCAACGCACGTCCCCCGCAGGTTTTATACTCTCGACTTCACGCGGTGTCAAGTTTATCAGCCGCAGAGCCGCGTCCCCGATAGCGAACTTGTCACCATTTACGGGAGTCCCGCTGAACTTGACCCGGTAATACGTGCCGCATTTTTTTTTTATTTACTTATTTTTTTTCCGCTTTCTCGTCTTGTCCGAAACCGGACTCGCAGTACATATTAAAACGTAACGCGCTCACGTAACAATAATAACTGTTATCGTTTCGGTCGTCTTATAATCCTTGGCCCGACTGCGGTGGGCACCGCGGAATTCCACGTACGACACCGCTCCTGTATTAATTAATGTCGCCACTGACGATGCAGTTTTCTGTTATAGATCGGCGCAACCGCCGCGTCGGCGCCACTCGACGTCGTTCATAATGCACCGGGTATTATCATTGTTGTTGTTGTTGTTGTTGTTGTTTTCGTTTGGAATTTATTGTTCCGATTTTGGAACAACGGGCAATATTACCCAGGGTTGACCGTGCACGGTGAAAACGCGTATATGGATTAATACGCATTGAGTAATACGTATTTGTATTATTATTTTTTTTTTTTCTAAAAAAAAATGCTCTTATATGGGAACCGGATTGGTTTGAAAATACAATATAAAAAAAAAAAAAACTGCACGTACACTAGTGTGCTCTCGGCAATTTGTCGTGTACGGTTTGTTTGTACTTGTAATTTTTTTTTTTTTTTGAAAAAATACCTACTGCGCAGTATACCGTATAGACGAACGATATTGCAACTGTATATTTACGGGTGGGCTATTCTAGCGACACGTTTTTGCTATCGATTGCGTCGACTGCAGACAATGAAACAGAAAAAAAAAAAAAAACAAAACAAACAAAAATTCATCATATTAGAAACTTATATTTTCAACATTTTTTATCGAGTGATTAACTTTTTTCGAGATAAATAGACTATTTTTTAATAGTGGACTATAATCATTTAAATATTGATCGTAATGCAATAACGGGACCGGATTAAGGCCATATAGTCGGTGGAAGTCCGTACCTACTGTTGACGAAGATCATTGAACCAAATTCATTTTTTTTAATTCGGATGTATTAATTTTTGTTTTATTTGTTTAGTATTTACGACAGTAATCAGTAGTCATTATCAATGTTGAACATCTGACAATTTCGATAAACGTTTCAAATAAAGTGTCACCGGTCGAAAATTCTGCATCTTTTAATGACGTGACACAATCTGAACATTTTCGGAGAAAAATAAACATTTTTGTAAAACTGATCGCTTCTTCGCTCTACACTGAGAATAGAATTAAAAAAAAAAAAAAATAATGAAAATGAAAAAAAAAAAAAGATATTTTTCGCTCTGCAGCTCGGGGCTACCGGCCTCGCCCCTTAATTCAGTACTCTGCAACAGTTGATTATTTTGAGAATACTTTACACGCTATTGCATAGGACATACTGCAACCTAATATCACCCATTAATATCTATAACCATGTTTTCTCATTTGACTTATTTATAGGTAGTTTTGTAGAAATACACAATAATACGATAGTGGGCCGCCGCAAAGAACTGCGTTTTTACCACAGGGTAAACGGTACAGCTCAAAATCGTATTTGCGAATTGCAACGCTATAAACGTGAGTCTAGTACAGTGCGCATTATATTTCTTTTCGATCGACACTAGGCACAACACCGATATTGGAAATTGATTAAACCGAATACGCGGTACAAGAATAACTTGTCGATTTATTTTCAGTACCGTGTGGTAGACGTATGTACAGGACGATTCATTACACTTAAAATGGATATGAAATTTATTAGGTATCCTTCCCTACTGCCGCTGTCTATTCATAAAATTTAGTAATAAATCTGGATTCACAAATTTCACAGTAGAGCCATTTTAGTAATATTTGTCTAACACGTGGCACGTGGTTATTGAAATTTCAAATATTAATTCCAGAGAGAATTGAAATATTTCGACCAAAATTGTGATGTTAAAAAATCCGCGCAATTCTATTTTGATCAGAATGATATCAAAACGTGAACATTTATGCGAGTGCACATTATACTGTGTTTTATGGTTAGACAGCTGTGCTCATTCGGTATAGATTTCAAACTTCGGTAACACTCATAAATCGTAAACGGTAAATCCGAAATTAAGATTGTTTATGCCTATCAACATTTTGATAATATATTTAATGGTCTTAAAAAGCAAAAGTGTATACAAATAGTACGCGAAAAATGTAGGAGTAAAAAATTTAAAAAACAGAGCTCAAACGATTGAAATCGAATTCGCTTAAAAATCCTGTGATAAACTGACCCCCCTGTATACATAATAATATAACAGTATTATCGCGGGCGAACCGTAGAGGTTCTAGAGTCACGTACCATTGACCAGACCTCACAGCGGTAATAACGCCAAACTATACGTATATACTCACGACCTATTGCAGGTGCATCTATAACCAATAAGAAAATACACAAACGGAAAAATAAAAGCCCGTAGACCAAAGGTAACACGGACGCGTGCACGCGATTTTCAATGAGCCGCCGTCGGGCTTAGGAGATTGGTTTTTTTTTATGCCGGACGTTTTCAATAATTCGCCGTGCCGCCTGCGGACAAAGACCGCAGCAGCGTGTTACACACGACGTACACATGGTAAAAAACAAACAATGCCGTTTTCAAAAACGATTGCAATGTTTAGTATCTCGGTGATGTTGATTTTAAATGGAGAATATCCAGAGGTGGATGGGATATAAGTTCCGGTTCACTGCGCCCAAGGATTTCAAATATTGAAATATTTCTTGACGATTTTTAGCCAATTTACCCGTTTTAAAAGTTAAAACCGTTTGCATATATCCTAGTTCCTTTTGGACACTCTGAATATTGTACGCATCAGTATTCTATTATAATTTACGCTGAATTGTCTGCATGTTATTTTATTGAGATACTACTGTATACATTGCGCCCGTATAAAATAAAATAATTAGAATATCATACAATCTAAACACGTTAACTGACAGACTGTCGTTGACCGATGTTTTAAATATATAAAATATATTTATTATATGTATTTTAAATTCTGAATAGAGCGAGGAACGTATTGGTTTTACAATGATGTTTATTTTTATATATTTTTAATTTTTTTTATCTGAACAACTCTTCCACCTGCAATCTTGTTCCGATTTAATTTCTTCTGAGCACTTTTTCTGAAAGAAAATCCAACTGAGGCGGTACTTTAGGGAGGCTAATTTTTAATTCTTTCAAGTGTTTTCCTAATAAAGGGGGAAAACTGGTACAACATCAAACAAATATTAGTAAAGTTAATGTTTAATTCATAGGCAATTATTTCACCATAATATGACGGACTTATATACTGTTAAAAAACAATGCTATCAACTGAACTCCGTTCAAAATATTTTTTTCGTTAGAAATGGTTAATCGTTGCGTACAGATATGCATTAAATTTTCTCTCTACTACCTTTCCAACTTCTCACCGAAAAAGTGGTTCATCTACGCGCGAAGTATGTCCGTCTTTTTTGAAATTATTTTAATACAAATTTAAAGTTTACCTCTTTGTTGATTTTTGTTTTTATTAACAATTAAAATACGGGACAAACTGACAGTTCGTCGACTTAGAATCGGCGGAATGTATTGACAAAATTGTTCAAAAGAGGCAAAGAGCGCGTTTGTTTTTAAATCTAACACACATTTCTTTAAAATGAGTCAATTTAAATAAAATAAGTTTAAACAAGTTTTGGTCAGTTTGAGTTAGAAAAAAAAATATATGATATTTTGGTTGATACGTTACATTTATTCTGAGCCGACCTGTCGTATATATACTGATTTTACCATTTTGATTTTAGATTTCAGGTCGACAATATTTTTATTATTGAACGATTCGAGAGAAAACAAAGTTATGGTGCATTTAATTTTGTTAGATCGTGTTTCCGTGACTCCGTGTACTTCTGACGCACAGGAATCTGCCAATTCGGTCGACGGGAAATCAGTGTTAGGAATAATAATAATATTACCACCCGCAAAGGTCGCATAATTGTATTATTTTAAACCAATATTTTCGCTTATCGTGTACGACCGTCGTCGTGGCAAATATCATTAAATATTATTTGTATTACTACGCCGATAATAGTGGCGCGCTCTTACGGAATTTATCGATAAATCAATCGTAACTCTCGTAACTTGGCTAAGAGCGGCGGCCAGACCCAGTACCCAGACCAACTTATTCAGGGCGATTATTTTATCGTGAACCAGCAATTTTCTCAAAAGCTTTAAAGTTTTTCCTGTTTTTTTTTTATCTTTTTATCTTTTATATCGGGAGGTTTTCGCAAGCGGTTTCTGAATTTAATTCTCTATTTTGGAATACTATTATTACATTTGAATTATTATTATTATTTTGTTGTATTATTAATTTCCAGTCTCCTCGTTCACTGCGTGACAAATATTCGCTACAGATATTACTAGAGACAAGCTTGCCGTCGCGCGTCGTTTTACTTGATTTCTGTAGCTGCTATAACGCGTCGGTAAAACGTCTCAAATGATTTTCGTTTTATCTGAATGTAGGAAAAATCAACGTCTTTTAATTGGATATTTTCCCGTTTCCTTTTCAGTCAGTCTAGTTTAAAGTCTTGAAATGAAAATCTGGCCAATTTCGCAGATTATATGACAGTATACACTCGCGTGTCCATTATATATGACGTACACAAACTATAAACTATATTATTCAAATTACATCTGCAGCGAATATTCGTGCGCCATCAAATATATATAAGGTCGGGTATTTTAGAATTTCTTTTTATTTTAACACTTGACAGAAATCGTATTTCTAAGTCTGCAGTCGTTCAATTTAAATCGTAGTTGCTCGTGTACAAGAAACCAAACAAAAAAGGTAGATAATGGGGTTGGGTGCAGTTACTGGTATTGGTGAAAAGTTGGAAAGGTAGGATATAGAAATTAATTTAATATATATCTGTAAGCAACAATAAACCATTGCTTATGAAAAAACGATTCTGAGCGGAGTTCAGTTGATAGTTATGATTTTTCAACAATATATATATATATGTCATTTTATATTAAAATAATTAAATAGGCTTTATATATTTTCTTTGATAAAATTTGTTTAATGTTGTACCAATTTTCCCAGTTTTCCTAAGTTTTTCCCGGTTTTTTACATTTTCTGGGAAAACTCTTGGGAAAATCAAAAAATGACCTCCTTAATGTGTACCCCCACGTGCCAGTTTTCTTTCAGAAAAGGTGCTACACGTAGAAATCCGAGCAAATCTTCTGGTAGAAAAGTTGTACACAGAAGATAAAATAAAAAAAAAAACATCTTTGTAAAACTATAGGCTTCTTCACTTCACTCAGAATCTAATATGAATCTCATTTAACATAGAAATAATAATAAAAAAATAATAATTATCGTTTTTCACGTAATTTGCTACATAAATAATATTGTAGAATCTTTGAAATCGATTGTTTTAACATCGTGAACGCAATAAAAACTAAGTAATTTCGCATAAACGGTCAAAAACCCACCTTAGGTACCTATATTTTTATATTTCATATTTTATTTTGTCCCACCGTGTTAGACTGGATTTTCTAGTGTTGTTCATATTCAATTTGTTTTTTAAACCAATTTTGTTTTTTTTGTTTTTAGGGGAACATCTATTCAGAGAAAAATACATTTTTATTTTCATCCCCTAATTTAAAAAATAATAAACATTAATCATTCACACTCTACGATGTTCCAAATAGCCATTATCTAAAATATATTATTCTAAATATTTTTACGCGCCATACATTCAAATCTGATAAATTATTGTCCCTTGGATAAGTCATTTTAATTTCTAGAGAAAACATGTGAAAAACGAGGCTGCCGCATAACGATACGGGGTCGAGTAGCTTGTTTACGTTATTGTGTTACAAATTAAAACGATTGTTACTAAAATAACTAACAAAGGGTCAATCGGATATGAATGTATGGCTGATTTAAATGTTTAGAATAATATATTTTGTAAATTTTGTTAAGCGAATTAATAGAAAGATTTATTTTTTATGTGATTAGGGGATGCAAATAACAATTTAATTGTTCTCTAAACCGTTTTCGTTCTTAAAGAAAAGCATATTGTAAAAAAAAAAAAAAAAAAAAATGTAATATTAACAGCTGTAGAAATATCCGTCGAATACGGTGGAACACCGCCGGTTTTTAAACGTGCGCCGCTCCGAGGTGACAAGGCCATAGGAGGGCTTAGAGGTCCGAAGCCTGTTTTTGAGGAGGCGTAATACATTGAACGTGAATATATTAAACCATTATTGTATTAACTATGATCGAAAACGCGAAACGTTCTCTGTTTGTAGAAATACGCAGTCAATGAAATATATGCGATAATAACAAATTGGTAATATAACATATATATATTTGTAATATAACAAATAAGGTAATTAATTTTCAATCTTAATTTAGAAAGAAAAAAAAACATATAGTTAATACTCTGGCAAAAGATCTCGCGGGAGACCGGTAAATTTCGCGGGTGAGGCCGCGACCTCCACTGTCTCCCCGTGCGGCCTATCCGGGCCGTATCTGCGGGACTTTGCAGTTTCTCATGCGTTCATACGCACTACGATAATTTATTTAGTGATTTTTCCCGACGAACAGCACGGAAAAACACAACAGTTGACCGGCGCAACGTGTGAACCCGACATCGTCCTACAACAACCGGGCGATCGTCTGTAATATTCGATTATTTCTCCGGGGCGCGCGCCGCCCTTGTATGTGTCACAGAAGAATTCTTCGGCCGCACGGTGTGCACGACAATAATAGCCGCCGTCACAACGCTGTAAAATATTTTCTGCAACGGCCCTTGTTGTGATCGCGTCAAAGTCTATTCGTTGCGCAAAGCGGCCGGAACTGCTCGAACTGTTCCTGGAAAGCACCCCGGGGCGATCCGCCCGTTGTCGTTGTTGTCGGGTTGTGAGTTTATTGATAACGTGACGAATATAAACGTTCAGAGTATAATCGCGACTATTAAATCGCTCACTTTTGCTATTTTAATGTGTTCCAAAATGGATTTTAAGATAATATAATTCCGGGCTTTACACGGAATATTTTACTTACACTACGCCGCTCGAACGCATTCTTCGGTTTCCGATTAATCCGACATTCGATCACTACGCGGATCTCCGTATCCCTTTATCGATCTTCACCGAATCGTAGGATTTCCATAGCCCGGTTACCCCTAACCGTCTCGTTTTCTGTCCTCCTTATTGCGACGTGTCCTAAACGCGCTGCAGCCACGTTTGTCCGTTAACGCTGATTAATCCGCGGTTTATCGTACACCCATCGTACTCGATCCGTATTGTGAACCTCCGCTCATAACGTTATTATTGTTTTCAGGTTCCTGGCCATCTGGTACCCGCTCAAGTGTCAGATCACCACCCGGCGCGCTCGGTGGATCATCCTGATTATATGGGTGGTGTCCGGGACCATAACCATACCGTGGCTGTTGTTCTTCGACATGGTGGCCATATTCAAGGACGCGCCCCACGTGAAACTGTGCCTGGAGGTGTGGCCGGACGGTCTGAACGGCAACATGTACTTCCTGCTGGGCAACATGGGCCTGTGCTACGTGGTGCCCATGGTGGCCATATCGCTGTGCTACATGATGATATGGATTAAAGTGTGGCGGCGGACGATACCGACGGACAACAAGGACGAGCAGATGGAGCGGATACAGCAGAAAAGCAAGGTCAAGGTGGTCAAGATGTTGGTAATGGTGGTGATACTGTTCGTCGTGTCCTGGCTGCCGCTGTACGCGATATTCTTCCGGATCAAGTTTGGCGGACGGCTGAGGCCGTGGGAGGAGGACGTGCTATCGGTGGCCACGCCGGTGGCCCAGTGGCTGGGCGCTTCAAACAGTTCCATCAACCCGGTGCTGTACGCGTTCTTCAACAAGAAGTTCCGGCGGGGGTTCACGGCCGTGCTCCGGAGCAAGAGGTGCTGGGGAACGCTCCGGTATAACGAGAACGTCTCGTCCTCGGCGGGTTCGTGGTCGGCCGGCAAGGCGTCGTCGTACTACATCACCAACCATCACGCGTACACCAAGCGGCAGGCCAGCCAGGAGACGAACGTCTCGTACATATTTAACGTCTGAACGAGTGTCCCGCACTCCGTAATTTTTCACTGCAAAACGGCGGCCGTAGCGGCCGCCGTCGTCGTCGACGCGAATCGACGGACGCCGCCGAACGGAACACGACATTATTTAATAAAATATTATTAAAAAATATACTACACTATAAAATATACTACTAATATACTACCTATAATACTAACTATATAATACTAATACCTATACGTACTACGATAATACATAACAATACAAATAAATAATTATTCAGTTTTTCCGCCCGGTTACCCGCACGTAATAATATATAATAATTATAATAATAATAATAATAATAATAATAATAATAAATGGAACAAAAAGTAATATACGCATAAAAATAATAAAAAAAAAAAAAACCTCCTTCAATGACGTCGGATGTGTTTGCCGGTCCGTCGGTGGGAGACGACATAATGCAATGTAGTATTGTAATGTTACAATATTATTATAAATCTCCCACCGACTACGTATTTATATTATATAATACGTACGAATGATAATAAAAAAAAAAAAAACTAAATTTGTTATCGTAAAATATTAAATCGTCTCCCCACGGCACTGTACTGCGCGCGTTCTATTGAAACGAGTTGAAATCGTTACGCGATTTTCGCATAGTAATTCATATTTTTAGATACAACTGCCTGAAAAAAAAAAATAACAAATTAAATTTTTAATATTGTATTGTATAGTTTACGTTATAATCATAAATTCGCACTGTTGTGTATTTTGATACATACACGATTAGAGGGTAGGTGTTCGATCTTGCATCGCGGTCCACCCGTCCATTGCTGCAATCTACCTTCTCCTCCACCCGGCACATACACGTCGAAGACATTTCCGGAATATTTTGTACATTTCTCTCATCCTCCACTTCATCTGCTGCCGCTGTCACTTTTACCGCCGGTATTTTGTATCAATACGAATTCCTTCCCGAAACCGTCTGTCCGGGCACAGCGAGATCTCGTGACGAATATGGGAACACGGATTACGAATATCGGATTGAACGGCAAACATTTTCACCCATCGCCCCCTCCCTCTGGGAATAATTTTTGGGACATCTTCCGCCCACCGGACGTTAAGAGGGCGATGCCTGAAAATATATTTTCCTTTCGTTCGCTTTCGCAACCCCCTCCCTCGACTGGGTTAAATTTTCTTTAGAATACGAATGCACTCCTTTTCCCCGATCTTCATAGCAAACATATTTTTTATTCTGAAGAAATCGATCTTAACCTGTAAAATATTTCAACGTTTGGTTAACCTAATCTAACCTAACCCTTAACCTAACGGTGGTGGACGAGTGACCGCGCGCGCTTTTAAGATAGTAAAAACAGAAAGAGAAAAGTATGTCGGAAGTGATTCGGAACGGTACAATTTCGAGGGGAAACTAACAGAGCCGTAATTTAATATTACGGTGAGGAAAGGCTTTATATTAATTTGGTTTAGAGCCGAGAAAATCGGTTTTAAAGGGACCGAAAAATCAATATTCGGTGAAATGAAAAAATTTTCCATAGTGAATCAATATCGTTACTGTGTTAAATTTCGCATCGAATTATTTGCATTTATAATGATTGGAATAGTTTGAATGAAATGGGGAAATTTTCGCGCCCCGTGAGTTAAATAATAACAATTTTGAATCGCTTATTTCAGAAACTCCCCAAGAAGAAGTACACTGTACTGCCGCGATGATTGAAATAATCGATAGTAAACCTCTCTCCCCCCTTATGTGGCTTATGTGATTATACTTATAGTGATGATGGATTTCTACGGTAAACGGACGTTTCAAGACCATATAGAAAAGAGGAGAGGGAACAGTTGATGGGATTTCCGTGGTAAAATAAACGGTACCCTTGAATCAACAATTAAGATGGATTGGTACCGGTTATCTACATTTTCTCCAATGTTCTAAAATTTCAAAAAAAAAAAAATTATATATTTTAATGGTCACCAATGATAATACTTTTCCTTTAATCTACTACCCAAAACCCATTAAAGGGGAGGGAGTACTGCCAAGAGCGGTTTTAGTTTTCTAAAGTATATTTTGCCGATTATACTGATTATGTTAGTTTACTTGAAATACTTCAAGTTCATATGAAATCGACGTTTTTACATTTTTTTTTTTTTTGTTAAATTATTCATATTTTAAAATTCTAAAAAAAAAATAAATTTTGGAAGGGATTAAATTTAATTTCAAAAAAATAGAAAGTCGTTTAAATAAATTTCATGACGAATTTAAGTATGTTTTTAAAAGTTAAATTGAATCCCTTTTTCGATACCGAATGTATTTACTATCAAAATAAACAAATATTACCTATACCAATTTGCCGAAAGTCTTATAAATTGGATAATAATTCTAAAACCATTTTCGAATTATCCCTGGAAACTACTTTTCTATCATTTTTTTTTTTTTTTGAAATTTTAAAACGTGATCAATAGTAAACAAAAAAATTAAGAAAGTAAACTCAATGCTAATTCAAATGTGTCTTCAAAAGTTTTTTTCGAATAACTAGTATAGTCGTTAAAGTTGGCAAAAAATTGATACTTCTAAACAACGAAAAATCTCCTTCACAGCCGTACCTCTTCCCTTTCAATGGGTATCGGAGAATAGATTAGCGGTAAAGCGAAATAATATACCGCGTTAAAATGTAAAAAATTTCGTTTTAAAATGTTACGAAATTGGAAAACATTGTTCGGGTAAACCGGCGCCAATCGCATACGGTTGATAAAATGTTTTATTTTGTTTTCTTTATGTATACGCTTTTGAGGGGGGTCTCTGAAATAAATTTAGGCGATTCGAATGCTCGGCACGGCTCTGATGGGAAAGCGGCTTTGAAGCTTATCGCGATATAACAATAAAATCGTACAACTTAAACGCATTACAATAACAGGATATATTATCATACTTCGGCACGCGTAAATACGGCGCATTCACGTTAAAATACGCATTCGGAACGAAATAAAAGCAACCGGGAAAAATAACAGATATAGGACACGGCAGTCGTTACGGCGGACACGACATCATTGTAATTATCAGTGGTGCTGCATATCGGCCGATATCACGCGGATATCGAGTTCACCCATCCCCGAAAACTCGTATTCGAATGGATTTGTTCCGATAGTAAACCGCATCTATTATCATTGGACCGGGGAAAAAAAACGATAAAAACCGTCGGATGATTTCAATCGGTACGCGTCATCGGTAAATTTCGTTCCATCTCGGTTCGCGGCTCCGCGAAATTTCGAAACCTCGCGGTTATCGCGATTCTATGCGCACAACCGTACAGTTTTAAAGTCCGAGTGAACTAACGCGAAAGTCGGATACCGGAATCGGCGCTAATTATGATAATATTATAATAGTGAAAACGCATCGACCCACCGCCCGCCCCACCCGCGCCCTTAGTATGTAACGATGCTTCGTGTATCGGTCGTGTTTACGCGAGAAAAATACAAAACGTACTCCAAATTAAAAAATAAATTCCCTATATCTTCAAAACGAATAAAAAGCTATATATATATATATATAAAAAAAAAATACTGTTTTTAATTTAAAAAAAATAACGAAATATGGGTAGTATTTGTCGTTTGATGTTGTACTCCCGCGATGATGCGCATGGCGAATCTCCCAACGACGTGTCGACGACAAACGACATATAATATACATTAAAAATTATTACCGTAATGTGCGTAAATATAAAATGTTGTACGTTATGTTTTATACCGTGGAATAATTTAATACGATAACACTACTTTTATTGTAATACTGTGTAATAATAACGATAAAAAAATAAATAAAAATAGAAAATAATAACATTGTACATAAAGTTTCGTTTTTAAGTGTAGGTAATAATGCGATAAACATTATAAATTGAAAACGCGTACCCGAGAGAAACAAAACAAATTTAACTCTACCGTTTCTTTATTTTCGATTTTGTTTTTCTACCACATGATGTTCGAGTGCACCGCGTTTTTCGAAAGAAATTTCTATCAAATCGATCCATCGAAAGATAATATTTTGGTTTTATTTTTTTAAATGCGAGAAATTCAAAGTTTAAGGAAATAACGTTTTCATTATATTATTTACGATTTTGTTTTACTATTGCGATTCTTACCAGAACTGACATTCCCACAGAATACTGTCACCGACCTTTTGTAGACGTAAAATATTCAACACATTATGGCGATGTTTCAAGTTACTTAAGTATTTGACATTTTCTAGTTTCTTTTTTTTTTTTTTGGTATTACGTGGGTTAGATTTGTTTTGAGCAATGAGAAATGCTAGACAATTGTACACAAGGTTTTTCATAAGTTGTACTAGTTGCTTAGCTAAGCGTAATGTAGTAGTGTTTTTTTGTAATACGCGATTAGTTAAAAATTTTAATGGAAACCGTAAACAAAACGTCAGTTCATATATTAGTTTTTATTTTTTTTTTTTCGGTTATGTTGGCATTGTATTTATAAATCAGTAGTTTCCCTACCATGAGGTTGAATTTTAATTTGTTGAAAAACTGAATGTTTCGAATGAAAAATTTGGTCCGAAGATCGATTTATGAGCTTGGACGCCCGGGATGAATATGAGGACAATGTCGGACCTGCTATCGGCTTTTTAAATGATGTACGAACTAAAATGGTCATCATTGTAAACTTTCTGAATTTTCCGTAATGTCTAGAAGGTGGGGAAACACTGATTTGGGCGAAGGGAAAAATAACATCAAATTCTCTTTATTGATTTGCACATTGAACCCAGAACGATAGAATTTTAAATAGTTTAAAAAACAAAACATTCGGGTTTTAATTAATTTATGTGCATCAGAAAAAATCAATAAGAGAGTATTCGGTAAAATACCGTGCTAATTTTTACGGTTTTTATTATAATTGCAACGGTATGCAAATAAAGTATAATGATTTCATATAAAATTTGATTATATGAATAAAAAGTGTGTTATATTTTATAATAATAGTTTCAAACCTCATCGGGCCATTTTTCGTGAGTTTTTTTTTTTCGTGATATTGCTACATATACACAGGATGTACATTAAAAAAAAAAAACACAAATGAGTAGCAGAGCTCCATTACTCAATCATTCGAATTTTCCCCCGCCGGTTTTGTATTGTAGAAATAATCTTTGTAAAACAATTTGTAACGGAATATTAAAATAATACAGTTATACTGAATTAAACCACATTATTATACTATTTAAAAAAAAAAAAATTGTAAAATAGTAAAATTTGAGCATAAAAATGTTAGGGTCGAGGATTGAATGTTAAAATCCTAAAAAACATGCACATTATTTCAGTATTCATCACACCGTATACGTATACAAAATAGCATTTCACCGGCTTTATATGGGGGAAGGGTACATATACTGTATAGGAATGTTTATCTAAAAAGACATACTCGTCCGACAACAATTGCACGGTGAAATTCAATCATCCAACTCGTATCACTTCAATCCTCTTATAAAACTACTCTGACCGACTGTGGACTAAAAATGTCCAAAAGTGTAATGCGTAGTCTATATTTTCGGGGGGAAACTCGACAAAAATGGCCCGGAGTTTAGTTTAAAATAGATAAACAATAAATAATATTACGCGCCTATGTCTAAAAGTATGGGATGGACCGAAGTCACGTAGTGGTTTGTTAATTTTATAATTTTACACCGAGTACCGTATTGTAATATTATATTTTATTTTCTTACGCATAAAACTGTAATACTGTTATTATAATATTAGTTGTCCGCATAAATATTACGCCGTTGGTCATAAAAACAATAACATAATATATAAATTAAGTTTACGTGTTGTAAAATAGCAAAAAAAAAAAAAAAATGAAAAAAAATGTTAAAAATCGTATTGTATAATTATAATAATTATTATTCATCTCCGAATTTACTCGCGGATATTTTTTTTTATTGTACATGAGAGTATAACAGTATCGCGAATTAGAAATTAGAAATAGCGTATACTACTAAGCGCCGAAAAATATTGATTGTTCACAGTTAATGATCCGTGTGTTCCTCGTTATAATATTGCATCGAAATTGAATATGAATCCAATCCGCTATTCGCCAATCCGATCGCCTCTCGATCACAGATATCCCGGGAGAAGAAACAATCACACACCGTGATATTCGAATGGACATTATTGTCAGGTTCATCCGTGATCGCTGGTCTTTACGGGTCAGTGGGCGAAGCTCTTACTGAGAACTAAACGTCTAACCGAGAAATAAACTAAGTTGTGCTCTTTAACACTCGGTCTTAAACATTTTCCATCATTTTCTAACAGCGTTCTCTTAGAAGGGATATAACGCAGTTGAATTTCGGTAACAGTATTGAATACAATCAACAAACCAAAACCAAAGAAATGATTGACTTTCTAGACTAAACTAACTTCGGATTTGGTTGTCTAAATTCGAAAAGGATTACATCCCACCCCCCTTTATCTCTAGTCCCGTCGGGCATCCAGTCGGATTGCATATTGTAGACGAGACAAATAAATTGTTTAATGAGGAACACACGTATGGTTGAGAAAAAAAAAATACTATAGATTATACTTGTAACAGGTATCTATTTAGTTCCGCGTTTTTACACGAGCAATAAGAAAAATGTAATTTTTTTTTTTAGATATATTTGCAAAATATCATAATTGTTATTGTTACACGTCATTTTATCGAATAAAAACACATTTGCTGTTCGGCGTTTTAGATAAATTATTAAAATAAAAAAATAATAAAAAAAAAAAACTGTGAAAATAAAAGGTTATGATTATTTGTAATGATATCATTAAGTTTATCGGTTAAGTCGACACGCGCTATGTTTCTACTATAATATTTATTAGTATTATAATATTATTATTAGAATATGTTTGGAAAAAAAAAAAAAAAAAGAAAAAATTGTACGTAGTCATAAGTAGCTCTTATACGTAATATTATTAATGGCCGACGACAGTTTTTATTTTTCGCGCGCGTTAATACACTATCGGTAAAAGCAAAAAATGTGGATATTTCAATATAATATATTATGATTAACATAAAAAATACGCAAATATAGAAAATTGTACTATATATTATTGGGTTTTTTTTTTTCTTTGCACACTCGCAATGTATTTGAATAAAAGTATCTAAACATTTTCAATAATTGATTTATTCCAATAGGAGGTGCTGACATTTATAAAAATATTTCTACGGAAATTACTATCGCCAGTGTATTTTGAATATTTTACAAATGTATTACAATTTAAATGGCCTATTTTAAACAGTTTTTGAAATTTTAACATATCTGGTTTCCATAGTGCAAATTAAAATGCCTGAAATTTTCACTTACACTATTAAACCAGTAGTACTATAAAAAAAAAAAATACACATATTAAAATGACATCTTGGGACTCTATGGGAAAATATTAATAGGTAAACAAAAAGTATTTGAAAGTATGTGACATTCGTATTCATATAATACTTTCCACGGGAGAACCGGGGAAAACGGGAAAAACGGGTACATTGAATAAATATATAATGCCTACGTAATTATTTTACCATAATATGATATATATATATATTGTTGACAAAGCATCACTATCAACTGAACTCCGCTCAGATACGTTTTTTTTGTTATCAATGGTTATCGCTGCTTACAGGTTCGAGATACCTATAACAGTGGCTGCACCCGTCCCCATTATCCTAGGACAGCTCTATTTATATTGGTGCGGAAAGGCCGTGTCCAAAATGAATTCATTTTTTTCGGCGCAAATGGATAATTTCTCAACTGAAATGGTCGGTTGGGCGCTCAGGAAGCGACACATATAACTAACAGATTATATTAATTGTTTTTAGAATTGATTATGATGCTTCGACCGTTTATTACGAGTATAAAATATGCCATAAATTACAAATTGCAATCGAGTTTTTTTATTACCATTTTGCTACTTGGTGCACATAAAGTTTTTTTTAAAAAAAAAAAAAAAAATGTATAAACATTTTACTGCAGTTTGCACATTTGTGTTTTTGATATCGTGATATCGCAATATTCACACGGACAGGTAATAATAATACGAGATAATTCTCATTTAAATGCACAATATATATTTGATTCGATGATAATAATAGTAGTCGGTAAATAATACAATGATAATATGCTGTTAGTATAATATATAATGATAATACGTGTAATAATAATAAAAAGTTGTAATAGTAACCCAATAACCCAAATATTGTCATCCCAATAACAAAAGAAACGTAGATAATATAAATCTAAAAATAAAATATAAAGAAACATAAATAATTACATTTTTTTTTTATTATTATTATTATTATTAGAGTTAATCAATCTCGGTGGATCTTACTTATTGTTTGCGTCTCTGTCTCTTCCAACTTTGCTGTACGTCCTCTTCTTCCCGGCCGTTTTTTTTTTTTAACTTCTTTGCGATGATACAAAACCATTGTATACATCCGATTCCCGCGCGTTTCGAACGGGTCACCGTGTAAAACATCAAGCGATTATTTGAATGTTAACTGCGCTGGTTTTACTCGGCAATTCGTAGATTTCGCAAGCCGCAATAGTAGCCGCTTGTTTGGCTATGACGTTGATAATTTTTTAAACGAATGTCAATGATAATTGCAGCCGCGGACCGCAGGGTACAACAACTCGTTGCAGGCAACACGTTTACTTTGGTCCTTTGGCGAATGTCGGGTATTCCGCTTGAGTGTACAATACCGTGTTTGCGTGAAAGACGTGCTGAAGTGGGCGGCCGCGATTCGTCGTTCATTTTGGTCGCGACGTCCGCGTTCTATATTTGAATACGGGCGGAGTTATGCCACGTACGGATCCGTTGTACATTTTTGTGACGGAGGTTTGAGAGTGGACAGAGACGATGAAAACGTTTGATCTTTGGATTCATAATGCGAACCGTGGGATAATTGTGTTACGATGATTGAATTACGCAAGAGTAGTAATGTAATGTTATGTCAAATGAATGACAGATTCATGCAGAGCCGTACTCGGTTGTTTTGCCGGACTCCGGGCAAACTGAATCTTTTGAAACCCTATAATTTTTTAGGGTTCGGACGAATTTTCAAGGGAACATTTTTTTCGCAAGTCCGGGCATCTTAAAAATAAGCTTAAGGACCGGGCCCCGGACCCGATAAAATCGGTCCGAGTACGGCCCTGGATTTTTATATTTTATTTATTCTACGGTTTGTACAATTATTATTATTTTTTTTTTTTTTTTTGTACTTGAACGTTTATATAAATATTAATAATAATATAAAAATGTGCTAATAATAATTAAAGGCTATGATACATATGCACTTATAATATTTTACGTAATATAATAATATAATAAGTGATACCTAAGTTAATACCTTTTAACTCGTTAAAAAAAAATCTAGATTAATATAAGCGAATCAAGTTTAAAGTCAACAATTTTTTTTTTTTTTATCGGTTCATATAAAATTAATAATTTTGTGACTGAAACTGTGCGGTAAACTACCCGGGTAACCCCGAGTGCGGCAATTCGTTAGACCCGAATCATGGCGTTGCGGCAGACCGCGTGCTTGGCCATCCTGTCGGTCGACGTCGAGGCTGCGTATAGTAACCTGCTGCAGAAGACGGACATTAGTAAGGCTCTCTTGGACTGACAGTGTCCCCCAACGTCGGGCGTGTGTCGGCTGACGACGAGGGCGGCCCAGGGGGCCTTTCCGGCGGCGCCGAGGTGGCCGCCGACGTTAAATGGGAGTCCAGGCGGAGTCCCGGATAACGCGGATTCCGTATGACGGGAACTGTGCGGCCTCGTACCGTCAGCGCAGGATTGCGAAATGACCGTTTTCACGACAGCACGACGGCCACCGTCTGGCGATGAGCCAACCGGAGCCCGCGTTGGCCCATCCGCGCGTCAATATTTATGATTGTATTTAACCCAACATCAGTACATTTTATGGAAACAATAACGTTTAATATTTAAGTAATAACAAACAATATCTAAGCTTCGCACAAATACAACTGCGTATAATATACGTAGTCTGTATTGTAACAATAATAATTATTGCTAAATTTTTTTTAAATTCCGATCATAACGAGGAATGTATTTAATAATATTTGCGTTTGGGGGAATTTTACTGGCAACACAACGGTTAGAGTAGGTCCGTTAATAACTCAAAATTCATATTTATTGTCGCCAAGTAGGTAGTAATAATATAGTTATTAATGTCGATTTCTTAGCACAGTACGTTAACGCCTTTAAATTATAATGCTATTGTCACTAATACGAATTATGATGCGTACTGTTGCTCGACACGGGAAGTCAATTATACGAGTAGATCGTGCGAATGCGTGCATAATTATTATGTTGTCAGTGTCGTTGTTTTCGAAAGGATGATAATTATTAATTTATCCAAAGTGATAAGCGCCAATAACGATTAATATGTTCATTAAAACAAATAACGGTTTGTTTCTTGTTATCGATATTTGATTAACGGTGAAAAAAAAAATATGATAGAATAGATACCATTAAATAATAAATTATTGATGTAATGGAAGGAATGCTTCGAAACAAAGTAATATCGTATTTGTGTGGAAAATGGCATTGCCAAGTGTTTTCCTCTTTCTTTAACGGTAAATTAAGGACTATAAAATTGAATTTTTTATAACAAAAACTATTTTTGAAAATCTTTTCTATACAATTAAATAACATATATATGTACATAAATATATATTCTTTATCTTTTAATTAATTGTTTCTTATTAGTTATTTCTTTCGTCGCCTAGTTTCTTAATTCATTAAGTTTTTTTTTTTTTTTCAGCAATTGTTATCACACTTTTCTTGTAGACGAAAAAAAAAGTAAAAACTGAAAAGTAAACATACAGACACGAATGTGTATAAATATAAAATAAATAAATGGTAAAATGTATTTTTATTTTTTTTTTTATTTTTATATTTATTTCTTATTTAGTTACGACACTTTTGTTCATTAAACCCTTTGACCCATGCATTAAGTTTTTGTATGTTATAATCATAAGTGGCAGCCGCCTCTCCTGCGACATTTTCCACTAAAGTTAAAGTTTATTTGAAACAAATTATGTTAAATATGCATTTTTTTAGTACATCCAACACATTCCGTTTGGTTTATAGATTGATGGAACTTGGGGGGTTCTGCCCCCTTGGAATTCAGTTAAGTACCCATCCAACAAATAAAGCAAATACTAAGAATATAAAATCAATATTATGAAGGAATAAGGGCTCCCTCCCGAAATAGTTTAGCTTTTTGCACCTAATATGATTTTGTGTACGGTTTATTGATGTCAACGCTCCTGCCTCCCTGCTTAGAGAATAAAAACGAACTGCCTTTCAGACAATGCATCTATACCTAAACAAAAATTAAGTTCAAAAGGTTATGCCACATTTTGATTTAAAAAAATCGAAAACTAAATGTCTTATATGCTTATTACAAGTGTCATGTGAAAGGGATTAAGAGAGCATTGTCCCAATGGGTCTGTCGTATGGTAATGACATTTTTGAAATATCGTCGGATTTGTCTAGTCATTACGAATCATAAAGTTTATTTGAATTTTATCTGACTAAAAATTATAGCCGATAACAAGTTATGATTTAACGTTGCTTTCGTTGGATGCGTATGTTTATAAGTCGAAAATACCAAAATAAATAATTCGATTCGATAATTTAAAAAAAAAAAAAACCAAATATTTTATTATATTAAGATTAAATTTTTATTTTTATTTTCAACATTGGAATTTATCATTTTGTCAAAATCAAGACTTAACAATTTAATACATTTATTATAGGTTTTTTTTTTTTAATTTTTTAAAAATAATAACAATTGAATTCTTTTCGTTTTTTTAGTTTTCTCAGATTTTTTAATTAATTTATACTTATCATTATAATATTTTATTGCATCTGTTATAAAGCGAATTTCATATTTATATTTTAACTATTTACATTCTATGAATAATTCTTTATTTTTATATACTATTAGAATATTAGATTTTTTCCAATCCAATAGGTTTTTTATTGTGTTCCATAAATGGCGTTTTTTAGTATCACCTAAATTCAATTTCTCTATTAATTCGCTTTTACACAACCGTAATTTATTTGTTTTTATACATTCATCTAATATTTTTTCTAGTTTTTCTTTTAAATCTATTTCAGTTTTTTCTTTTAAACCTATTTCAATATGTGTTCTGTTCAATAATGGTTCTGGTATAAAAGGCTCTAAATTGTACATACTAGTTAAATCATTTTTCAAAAATATATTAAAATTTTCAAAATTATTGTTTATGCTTGTTATTACTGAAGTTATGATTTTTAGTAAGTAATCATAATGAATAACAAATATTTCTTTGTTTCCATCTCTAAAAGCATCAAATAAACTATGAATTAATTTTTCCACTTTAAGAGATTCATAAACTGGTTCACAATAACAAACATAAAATAGATCTTGTGAATTACGCGCCACATTAAAATTTACTAATCTTAAAGCAGGGTCATTAGTTTTACCTATTTTAAAAGTATTACATTTAGCATATGTTTTAGTAGTGGCTATATATATGTAACCATCTTTCTTTTTTTCATTTTCATTATTTATAGAATTTTTCATAATCATAGTTTGTTCTTTTAACTCATTATTTTCTTCTTCTATTAATTGCATTTTCTTAGAAAACTTTTCATTTAATTCAGACAAATCTTTTTCTTTTTCATAGGAGAGACATGTATTTTGAAGTTCAAGAAAATAGTTTAATATTTCTTCATTATTCAACAGCATCATTGCTCGTTTAAACGAATTTATTGATAATATAAGCCATTTTTTACTACACGATGTGCTGGTACCTGATTCATTCCTTATTATACATTCATAGTTATTTATTTTATCATTTCCAGAATCTATTTGTTCATATGAAATATCATAGTTGTTTAAAAATGATATAAAATCGTTTAGGTTTTTTTCATATTCGTTATTACCAAATCCCATGCATTCCAATAAATAACGTGTTATTAATATTTCATGTTTATTAAGTAATGGAGTACACAACTCTGAAAATAACATATTTTCAGATAATTTCAATTTATTTTCTGTCATATATTGGTCTATGGTCAATGATTTATTAATATCTTCCATTTTATAACAAAATTAATTTATAAATTTCAATTTAAAAATTACGCCCTTAAAAAAAAAAAAAATTACATACAAGTTAATCTAATTTTTTTTAGCAATTATTTCAATAAAACTAAATAAAGTAAATTCGATTTTATAATTTAAAAAAACCCTAGACTATTATTTTATATTTATTTAAAAACTCTATAAAATGTATTTTAGAGTATCTAAAATCGTTATCGTGACTTCAGTCGTGTATATCAAGTATTACTTATACACCTAATACACCTGTACTTATATAACTTATACAAATAAAAAACATAATTAAAAGACAAATTTATCATGAAATATTTAAATTTACAGAATTGACACAAATATTAAGTTTAATATTAATATGTTTTTTTTATAATATTTTAAGCACCTAAATACTTACTTGGGATTTTTTGATAGTCTTCTTTTTGATATAGGTAATCAGAATAATATTAATACTTGCTATTATTTGAACATTTAAAATACAATATGAGCACAAACCATCTGAACGGAAAAAATAACACTAATCGAATCATAGTATTGTGCTATCATTTTGCGGAATGATCCTCTTGTTCCGTGATGCGCATAACCAAAGATAATAATATTGGTATGGATATACGAGTACACATCCGGTGACGTGTGTCCACGAGTCACTGGCGGCAGCCCGCCAATTTTAATTTATACATATGACAAGTTAGTAATTTAACAAAGAGAACAATGCCGTTAAATAATAATATATTGACATGCACTACCCCAGCTTCACCGATTTAGAATTTTTAACAAATTTCTGCACTGACGTTTAGTACGTAATAAAACATGTATGCACATTTTGAAAATGTTCATGACCTTGGTATTCACGTTATTGCAAAAAACAAAATGAACATACACGATACACCCCTCAATTCATATTTCATGGTTTTTATTGTTATTACTGGGGAACCATTGCTTAAACACATTTCGACTCGTTGTGCGACTTTTCTACTTTATTAATTGTTGTTTGCATCTTCTGAAATTTAATTAAACATTATTCATATTCAATTAAACAAGACAAACAAAAACTGCAATTTCATTTTGGGTTGTAGGTGTTTTATCTATCAGTAGTATACATGTATATATGCAAGGATGGCCAGATTTTTAAAATGTAATTTAGGTATCTAACATCTGAAAATATTTAACAGAAATTATAGTTGGATTATTCTTCCCTGATCTCTGTTCACGTTATTTTCTGTTCTTTGTTTCACATACTTTAATTAAATAATATTTCAAAAATTTAATCAAAAAAAATATTTAAAAATTTAATTTAATAATATTTAAAAAAATTAATTTTCGATTTCTATTCATATATTTTAAATTTTTTTATTAGCACCGCGTGTGCAACAGATAAGCGTTGCATACAAATTAATAGTGATTAAGTAGGTCATAGTCCGTTCAAACCACATTTAATAATATTTTTTTTGTTATTAAAATATTATATACCCACCTATAACATTACAATTTTTATGGTTTATAAATTTATTTCTATCTTTTGGAATTTAATCAAATTTCTGTATGTTAATAAAGATTGTATTTTGAAGGTATATCTAAAATTTGAAATCAATCGATCCATAGGAATCTAAAATCCTTTAGTAATCCCATTAAGCAAAATTTGATCACATATTTTAAAAGATTCTCTAAGCTTTATTAGGGGTAGGTGAAAACAGAATTGAGCTGATGATTTCTAGCTGAGATACTCAAACTCCAAAATTCCCAAAATTGGAATACCCAAAAATCGATTTTTAGTATGTAGTGTTATAGATGGCTTTCTCAAAAAGATATTGAGAAGGGGGAAACCGTTTTACTACAACTACTGTAAAAAGTCCAAATTTTGATAACGAAAAATACTTAAGCAAAATAGAAGGAAATATATAGTTTGATAATAGTTAAATTATGAATATTCCTAGATTGAACTACGTATCGTATATAAGTATTGTATATTGAACAATTAAATAGTGTTTTAAAAATGAATCTGAAAGTTTCCGATACTGATTTAATTGAAATTAAAAATTATGAAAATAATTTTATGCTCAATAATAACCTTTGTGATAATCTAGGAACTAAGTTTGATAATTTTTCAAAAATTGGAATTTATCCACAATATGCTACCATACAAAGATTACTAACAAAAATTATATATTTTTAAACGCCAATGTCACGGAACAACGCTCACACAAATTGTTAAAACGGTTATACAAATTTATACAAATTAAGTATTAAAATGTAGCGTAGTCAAACCCAATTATATATAATTTTTAACCATGAGTGGAGCTGAAATTGCATCACCCTGGTTCCACTCACAGTTTTTTTCGTTATCAAGTGAAAGTCATGTTCATACAAATTCATACAATTACATACTTACAAAATATCTGTGTAGACATTTTTTAAAAATTCTAAATGGGTGGAGCTGGGGCGATGTTCGTAACATATTGTCTTCTCCTCTGAATTTTCGAAAGTGGATACTCTTAAACATCACTATAATTATTATTATCATCCTCTTATATTAAATAAATAAAATAAATTCCATCCACATAGAACAACGCGATTATTATGATAATTACTCTATTCTCCACGGGTCAAGTTCAGGAAAAATAAAGAAAGTGAAAACAAAAAAAAACAAAAGATTAAGTTAAGTATAGGTATCTGAATTGGTTTTTGTGTTTTACGAAGGATGTATCCGAAATGGTTCCCTATAATTAAGGTGGCATATTATATCCAAATTGATTCCTGATAAAGACTTTCGAGACTTTTGGGTTTATCGAACACTTATTGAAATATTAGATTGATAGTTATAAAATTAATTTATGATTTTAAATTATATTCAGTAAATTGACAGCAAAACATTACTATTATTATTAGGTACTTCTTGGATTCACTGTTTTAAAGGCTTACTTTTTTTTTTTTTTTTTACTTTAAGTACTTTTTTACCAGAATCTTGATCCAATCAAAAATAATACGAGACCATAATTATTGAATTTGTCTAGTTGGTGTGAATGAGGCGTAATTTTTAAACATTTTTTTGATTTTTATTTTCTACCAGATATCTTGTTCCGGATTTCAAGAGTAGCACCTTTTCTGAAAGACAATTCTGTCTTGTTGGTACATCAAAAGATTATTTTTTGAATTTCTTTATCGTTTTCTTAAAAATTAGGAAGAACCAGTAAAAATGTAAGGAAAACGGTAAAGTGGTTGTAATTCTTATAAAAGTAACTGTAAAGGCTTGCAATTTTCATAGAATACTTATATTAGTGTTATTTTAGTCTTGATAAACATTTAAAAACATTTTGTCGATTTTCAAGCAATTTATAGGCATTAAACATTTTCGAATGTTTTTAAAATTTTATTTGGTTTTTATGCAGATAAAATTGTTTTCCTCAGAAATGCTTGAAAATGTAATTCAAAGTTTATTTTAAGTTCTACTCAGAGATCAAAACAAAATAGTTGAACTTTAATTAATTCTAAGTTTTTTTGTATAAGTGTTTTAAACTAAAATTTTAACGGAAAAATTACTAAATTTCAAAACAACTGAATTATTTTAGATTTTGAGCGAAGTGAGGAATGTATTGGTTTTGCAATGATGTTTATTTTTTTTCCTATCTGTAACCAACTCTTCTCCTATAAATCTTGCTCCAATCAATACATGACAAGTCAAGATCTTTTTTATTTTATTTTGGCTTTAGTTATAACTTTAGAAAGATAATTTTTTTCAAATTCTTGTTAATATCCGAGATAATGAAGAAAAACTGGTTCTTTAGATTAAAAAAGATATAAAAAGATTAAAACTAAGTTCGTCATTGGCAACCGTTATTATATATTTTTCGGAATTATTAAAGTTCTATTATTTTGGTCTTTCAATCTCTTTTAAACAATCGTTGTAAAACGCACATTGTTGAAAGAGCAATACTACAGAGCCCCATTCAGTATCATTTTTCGTTAATCGTTGTTTACAGATAGAAATTAAATTCCTTTCTATATCCTACCTACTCAACTTCCCACCAAAAACAGAGTGTGCACCCATCCCCTAATATCAGCCATTTTTTTTTTTTTTTTTACATTTACTTTTTATCTTTACTTGCTATTTTTATTTTATTTTTTTTTCACTACACTCACATTGTCACTCCAAGTTATACATAGTTTATTAGAAAAATCAGTAACTTGTAACTTAACCAGTTACTATTTGTGCATGTGTGAGAGTAACTTAACGACTTAATTTATATTTCAACCAAAAAAGTTACAAGTTAGTTTTCATCATTCATACATATATACAGATATATCTAATATGAAATGGATGAATATGAATGGATGAAAAAAAAATTCAATGTGATATCATTTTGACTTTTGATTCCCGCCATATGACATAAGTATATATGATTTTTTAGTTATTTCATTGCCAATTTTTAGGTGTTGATACTTCAAATACATTATAAGAAATTTTTTTTTAAAAATGCCGATTTTGCTAACTTAAAATGCGTTTATATAACTGTCCGAAGTTATCCCTCATTTATCATATTTTCGGAAACCCTATTTATTTTACCTGCTAATCATATTATAGGTCGAATTTTGAGACGTTTTTAAAAAAAAATATTTTATTATAGTTATCATAGTAAGATAATAATATGACACTGTAGTTATGATAAAATATTACAATATTACATTTTTATTAAATAAAAAATACACAAAAATAAAATAATATTACAATAATAATAATAAATAAAATCGTTTTTTACGATTATTATGACATATTATACTATAGGTAATATTATATATCATTACAATAATTATTATTTAGCATTACGATGTATTAAAAACTATTTATTTTTTTTATTTTTTTTTTTTTTTTCAAACGATGGGAAGCAATATTATTATTACATGTGGTAGGTAAGTATGACAATTTATTGTAAATAATATATTTTTGAAATGTCAAAAAAAAAAATAAAAGAATCAATAATAACAACAATAACAATAACACAATATACATATATGTAATAATAATATAATACGATTTATTGTGATTATTGTCGTTATCGTGTTATTTATAATAATATTACACAACGCAAGTATACGAAACGGAAACGAAAACGCGATCGGACGACGATAGACACGATGTTATTTTCGGAGTGTGTTTGTGGGAGGAGGGGTGGGGGGTGGGGAGGGGAGGGGAGGATGATAAATACGATGAAAACGGCCGCGTCCTGTCGCAATAGCGTATAATACACGACGATTTTTGTGATCGCCGTCGCCGCGAACGGGCGTTTTCTTCGGTTTCGCGGGATATTCGACGGAATACCGTTCCGAGCGTAGAAATATATTTAATAATTACGTGGCCCGGCCATCGGATCTCGGACGGCGAAAACGACAGACGGTCTCGCGACTCTGCGCAGCAATAACATCCGATTGTCAACCATCGTATTGTATACTTACGGCCCCCCCCCCACCCGTTTTACCGGGTCAAAATAATATTATCGTGTTCGATAACGTTACGGACTAATGCGCTACGTTTAATTCACGAGACGATAATAATAATAATAATAATAATAATAACAATAATATTTTTTGTAATGTTTTCTGCGTACGATATTTATATATATATATTACATAATAATAATTCATTATTGGTTCCAGACGGAAGGGTTGAGGTTTTCTTTTCTTCTATTATTTGTTTTTACCCGGCCGGCGTGTGTGTGTGTGGTTTGGTGATTGTTCGTCGGGCAACGGACGCTACATAATAATATTATAATAATATTTAATCTATACATCTATATTGATTCATTTGTACGACGCCTGTCTGAACAACATCTGGATCTCCTCCAGCGTTTTGTTTTTGGTCTCCGGCACTTTCTTGAACACGTACAACACGAACAGGCCGAGCAGCACGACGAATATGAGGAACACGTTTGAGCCCAATTTTTCCTATGCGGGGAAAAAAAAAAAAAAAAAAACCGGTAAAAAATCATCGGTAACGTAGACAATTACAATTGTACAAGGCGTGTATTATGTGCCGAGCGTTCGTTTACATGTCCTTTTCAGCGCGCTCGTGTAGGAAGCGTTCCCCGTTCGTGATCGACGCGTTCAAACCGCGCGCGTACGGAAATATCATGTTCTGTCGCTCATTTGGTTACGATAACGATGCGTTCGCGGAGAGAGTGGACGGTGTCTTGAGAGGACATTATACCCGCGTCTGCTGTCTTCTCAGTCCAAACTACCGAGCGACATACAAAAACCACGCTTACGCAGTGTATGTAAAAATAGCTTAGTTTTGATTTCGGGGTAAAAAATTACCAATTATGAAATTTATAGAGAGCAGTGTTTCGGAGGGAATTTCATGGGTGTTTTTTCGAATAACGAACTATTAAAAAATAATAAAAAAAAAAAAAAATACAGGTTCTTGTATCTCTTATACCGAGCTGTATATTTCGAATAATACAAAAACCTTGCGACATTCTCTCCAAAATATCGGTCTCTATAAATTTTATAATAGGTATTTTTACTCTAAAACCAAGATCAAACTAATTTTTCTTATTATGCGTAAGCGTTGTTTTCGTACGCAGACATAACGTTATAATCCTAACGAGCGTCCACACACTTTTAAACCATTTTTATCGAGTTCGGTACCGACGATAAAGGTTAACGTTTCAATAGAATACGGAATAATCGAAAGTCGTTAAAAAATAATATAGGAAGCGTGTATTTGGACAGTATCCATTGGATACAGTTGGTACGTATTATTCTCGGATAAGCCACGTATGGCGGAATAAGGAGAACCGTTATAGGATCTTATATGATCGCATAGAGCAAGGGCTACCCGCGGAGACCCGGCATATTTTTTGAGGTACGGTGGTATGTACAATATCACGTCATTTTTTTTATACCTGTAGAGGCAGGAAACCCAAGCCAACGACAAAGTTAGCCGTCCAGTTGACTCCGACGGCTATACTGGTGGCCAACGGTCTGGCGGACGAGCTGAACAGTTCGGATACCAGGAACCAGGGTATGGATCCCGGTCCGACGGCGAACGCGATCACGAACACCATTACGAATATGACGGCGAAATAAGACACCCAGACGTACGTCGCCTGAAATAAATAACATTATTAATAATAATATTTAAACGCGTGCTCATGTTAAGAGGAAGTGTTGTCGCCCGTAATTTAGGCGTAAGAATTGCTTTGCGCGGACAAAAAAAACTACTTAAAAAAAGTTATTATCGTTTGAAGTTCTGAATGATTTTAATAAGTAATTTACACAATTTGAGGGAATCCTTAAAATACCCGAATAAACCTATGTAAAATCTATTGTATAACCACATCGACACATTCAGCCGTTTAGTTTTCTTCCTAAAATCCAATATAAAGGACGACAATAATATATCACATTGTCTCGGTTATTGGCACTATAGTTACGAAAAATAATGTTAAGTAATGGAGTTAGTGAAATTCGTTTGAAAAAAGAACCGTGGAAATTGCCTACACAGAACCCCTTGGAAATCGGATGTCGTGTGGTTTATCGATAATATTTTTATTATTATTGAAACATAAGATAGTTTTTCGTGATCGCGAATCTACGGTAGGTATTTTTCATTGTTTAATTTTTCGTGAAAATTTGACTAAATTTATCGCTACGATAAAAAAAAAAAAAAAATTTTAGAAAAAAAAAAAATAAATTATAAATTATTTTTTTAACGCAATGCTATTATAGTATTCGGCGAACGATCCTCTGCTCAAGGAATGCCATCCTCTCAGGGGATAAAAAAAAAAAATCGAAGAACTGTGTTAAATTTCTGCATTATAATATTGACTGATGAAACACGCGGTCGTATATTATAGTAAAAATTATATTATAATTATAACGAACGACTCGTATACCGAAAAGGTATTAAGTTTCATTTGCCGTAATGTTATACATATAAGTATAATATAATCAAATACTATAAATTACATTGCGCACCACATAATATTTTATAAAGCAGCGCCAAAATTACCTAGCGGTTGCCTATAGTGACCCCTTACAGATATTCGGTATTGAGCAACAATAATATTTAAACGTTAGATGCTTACGTGATGAATGTCAGGAGGAGTAAACATTGATGTTATAAAATATTTTATTAATTCAAAAATAATAATTTGAGTTTTAGGTAAAACTTACCGATCAAATAAATTAACATATATCTGACCTTTAGAGTGTAAGAAATGACTAAATGACTAAAATAATTAGAAGTTTAATACAATTTTAATTTTAGATTTGGACCGTAGCGAGAGATTTATTGGTCTCACTATGTGTATTTTTTTTTTTTATCTGTAAACAACATTACGAAAAAAGTGTAGTATCTTTTTTGACGAGAAACACGATTTTTTTTTCAAATTACGACTGAACGATTTCATTATTTAAAAATAATGTTAGCACCAAAAGATTATACTTTTCTGTTAGAAATCTTTGTTCAATTTTTAAAAATAGCATATTTTCATTTCAGGAAGATAATTTTGTCTAGTTTGTGAGTAAAAATGTCGTTATTTGATTTTAAATCGTAAAGTTTTTCCAATAAGTACGAAAAGCTGAGGAAAAAACGGCAAATTGTACGGTATTGGAGTTTTCCGTTGTTAAGCGTATTAAGATAAAATTATGACGAAAATCGTAAGAGTTACGACATTACAAAATATGTCTTACCGAATTCGGAGTAAATCGTTTTTGGATAGTTATAGTTTATCGTTTGTCCAGGTATAAATAAAATAACTTTATGTGTCCTACTTTCTCAACTTTCCACCTACAACAGTGGTTGCACCCGTCCCCAGTATCAGCTATTTTTTTCCTATTTAAACGTGCCCATATTACTTCAACTTTTTTTTTTGCACCCATAATGTTCTTTATTATTCCAAAGTGAGTCTAAAAGAGACAACTATAGAACACCACTGCGTTAATGGGTTGCACAACTGTCACATTTTTTAGACGTGAGTTTAGCATTCTGTTATCTATAGTGTACGATAATACGGTTTTCCATCGAGACTTACAACAAACATCAGGGAAATGGTCAGCAACACCGTGTCGACGAACATGGACGAGAACCCAATAAGTAGCAGAGTTTTACGGCCGGACATTTCGACCAAGAACAGAGAGATTAACGTCATTATCACGTTCAAGGATCCCATGCCGAGCGTGGCGTATTTGGCACCGTCCTTTGACATACCGGCCATCTCGAAGATTTTTGTCGAAAAGAACATGACCTGAAACAATATAAAATTATAATTACTATTTCTAATACTATGGACACGATATCCCACGATATCAACTCCACTTCTGTGAATTTTCAGCTGCTAGAAATTGCCTCCAATCAGAAGTATTACGAATTTCATAGTAAAAATAATGCATAGAGAGTCGTGTAATATTCTTGTTACAAATGAATACATTTTAAGTTTTTTTTATAATTTCGACATGACATATCAAGAGGGTCATGCGGAATAGATGAAAGAGTGGCTATGGACAGGCGTATGTGATGAAGGGCGAGATTAAGAGCATCGTAAAATAAGAGGATGAATAAGATGTTCGGGCATCTCGAACGAGGATTTATTACACCTGTTGCAGGTGGCTACGTCGTGAATTACGATTTAATTTTATTGATACTATGACGGCGGTGGGAAAGAAACTCGGTCCGCATCGTTAAACCGGTATTAACTGACTCGAACGAAAAAAAAAAAAAAAAAAAATACCCGAAACAGAGGTTACAAATTTGTATAATATACTTTGGGATTTTTAAGGCGCGCCGTCGTCACGTTTACGGGCGGTTTCGACTTTGGGTCGTTTCTGGCAATACCAGTTGCGTAACAACATCATAACTAACGACGCGGGCCCAGTCTTTGAACATCGACTGAAATATACCTACCCGGGAAAATGCATTTTGAAAAAAAAAAAAAAAAGAACAAACCGACAAAAAATGGACGTGGGGAGTCGGTAAGCACGTCAAAACCGCGACCGTGTTTCCGTTAACCGCACACACGGCTTTAGAACTTGTCAATCGGGTCGCCGCGCGTTTTCTCTGACCCCCCCCCTCTTCCATCTGATCGGTCGGACGTTAAAATATAATATTATTATGATCACATACCGCATTAATACCGGACAACTGTTGGCACAACATGATCATCACGGATATGGCCAGCGGAGTCTTAAGCATCGGGTTCGACAACATCTCCCGGAGAGTGACGCGCGGGATGACCTTCATCGCCTCGCTTTCCGCTCTCATCTCGTCCATCTCGTCGTGCACTTCGATCGTTCCCCTCAGCCATTGCAGTCCTGTGTAAAACAGTGCATTTAACGATATTATACGTAGGTAAACAAAAAAAAAAACACAATATTATTCGTGTATTGTTTGGTCCGATAAAATCAGTAATATATCGTTTTTCGAGTAAAAAACGTCATTACCGAATGCCCCGCGTCATTTGTTCTTTTGACTTTTGATTTGGCTGGTCTCCAACCCCTTTAACCTCTAAATCCTATAGTCACGTCCACAATCGCAATATTATAATTATTATTATCTACAGCACTGTTAATACTTATAGAATTCGCATATTTTTTTTTCGCTCGCTCAAAATATAGTTATGGCAATAGTTATGACTTGATACAAAAAAAACATTTCGGTGATTCTCAAAACCACGAGATTTTTTTTATTGGTGAAAGTCCAAATAATTTCGTTCCTTAGTGTCCTCTGCCAGTTATTTACATAGGTACTTACTAAAATATAAAGAGCGTATATTTAAGACATTTTCTCTCTCGAAGATAATTTCTCGTTTTTTTAAATTTTTTATACTGTACTATTGACTACAATTGGGGTTCGGGACTTTGAGCATTGGTGCAATCGTGCGTGTGTTTGATAGAATTTACATTAAAAATAATTTCGCTTTTAAATTCTTTTACATATAGTAGCAATACCCCTAACCCTATGAGATTATGTTATATACTTATCACATTTTTAAGATAGGGGTTACCGCATTTGTAATTATTTTTTTTTTGGTTGCTTGGACGTATTTAAAGCGCTTTATTCTCCGGACGTTATTTGATTAGTATAAAGTTCTTGTTCCTCGAATTTTTTTAATTTTACCGCATCGAATTGTTCTTCAATACACTTGGTCTTGGATGCATTGGGTTATCTTTTTATTTTTTTTTACTGCTAAAAACAAATTGTAGGTACTCACCTCTTTCGGCCTCGATGTCCTTCTTCTTGTTAATGAGTGTATACTTTGGCGATTCCGGGCAGAACGGTAATGTCAAGAACATGAACACGCCTGGCACGATGATAATGGACAACAGTATTGGCCACTTGTCAGCAGTACCCAAAATGTATTCTAGACCCAAAATTTGGGAGACCAATATAGAGATGGTGACCACGAGCTGGTAAACAGTTCCGACCTGCGGAACAAAAAAACTTCGTCAGCAATACAGTTCACGGACGTGATTTTCGAGAATATGGAAAAAAACAAGCATCTACGAGCAGAGTAGTGTTATCAAGACGGGTATATTTATATATTTTATCTTATTTACATAAATGAGAAATAAGTTATCTGAGCCATTATCTAAGATAAACATTATCTAGATAATTATTTTAGAAATTATCTTTTATTTATATCTGAATACTTTTAAATTTATCTTTATACAACATGGTTTCCACATTGTCATACTTACCGAACCACGCAGGTTCATCGGAGAAATCTCGGCCAAGTACATCGGTGCCAGTCCGGCGTTGAGTCCGGAGTTGATACCGATGAGAAACCGTCCGAGAATGATCAATTCGTACGAACTGTACATCTTCGAAATTCCTAAAAAAATATACGAAAATATTATTACTGTTGCATAATTTACAGTAAAAGAATCGTTATCAACACACAAAAGTTAATTTTTGGCCTTTTTGAAATAAGAAGATTCTTCAAAAAAAAGCTCATTACAATGAAACCTATATTATAATTCACAATAAACTTTATTTTCGTGTACACTTTATGTCTATTGCGTAAATTTAGACAATATCCGTACCATTTTGTCTATTTTATCGCGTAAGTTAAAATGACACACACATGTTATTTAGACTAAAAAAATTATCTATCGAGTCAAACTGACGCGGGAAAGATGACATATGGCTATAGTGTATAGTTATAAATAAAATTGTGTTAATTTGTATGCACAATATACACGTACAACTATGCAATTTAACAAATTGATTCGACTGAATAAATTGACAGTTTATTTTTAACTAAACGTTATAAAAAGTAATTTAATTAATTTGTTATAAAAATAATGGCAAATTGTTTTTATGTTACCCAGATAATATCTGTAGGAAAGATGACAAATTTCGATTTTTTTCTTTAATCGGTTTAAAAATAATTTTGATTTAATTTGTCTTTAGTAATAGTTTTAAGAAGTTTCTCAATGTATTTATAAGATATTTATGTATTTATCTTCAAATTAAATACCTTAAAAATACATAAGAGTAAGCCAATTTGCCCAGATTTTTTTATTATATTATATAACAAAATATATGCTGAAATAGGTAAAATGCGGATATTTCGTTGGTTTACGGACTCAGCATGGCTGTGGTTTTTTAAATTGAAATCTAGTTAGGTTTTGTTATGATCACGAAAATAAAAAATAATAATTTTATAAAGCTGGACATGTTTCGCACACCATGGTAGGTCGCTGTTGTAGTTGAGTAGTTTAGAAGGTACAGCATTACACAGGGTATTTTAGTTTGTATGCTGTTACTGTTACGAATTAAGTACCATGCATCATTATTAAAGAAAAACTATTCTGAGTGAAATAGTAGCTATATTAGTCGTGGTTTTCCCTTGTCGCCTATAATATGTAACCCAGAAAAAAAAACCAATGAAAGGACCCAAAGGACGAATTAGTGAAAATTTAATAATAAAGTACCATCAGACATTTCATTACATTTAACATTAAATAATATATTTAACACACGATATCTAAGACAATGAAAAAATAAAATATTGTTCTCTCTTATCTAGACCCGTGAGTCGTGTGTACCGCGGACATTATGATATTGTGCGGTACCTTAAATGGTTCGTTGGCGCCCAGACGACTGCCGCAGTATGCGCGGTGAAAGTAAATTTTCGCACGCAAATCGTCAAGTGGAAAAAAAAAAAAATAAATAAAATTATTCAATCAAATAAAATAGTATTTATACCAGAACATAAGTGCTATGTTATAAAATAATACACGCTGCGCAATCGCAGTACCTATTCGAATGCAGCGCAGTATTTCCGTGCATCTGATAACAGTCGGCATGTACTGTTACACAACAATGTCGAGCAAGTCGAGTAAAACAAGTCGTGTGAACGAATCGCGAAAACCACGACGGTATAACATTATTAAGAGGTTCAGACGACATTTTTACGAAACAACGCGAGTTCGACGATTTGATAAAATACTATTATTATGCTGGTCGCGTTTTTCGTCCGGGAATTTTGATAATAAATTCATATTTTGATATTTCGGTGGTAAAAACGCGTTAACGCAAAACATACGAAAAACATCCTTTAAAAAGATACTAATAGATAAAATTTAACATTTGTATTATTTTCGTGTTCCTGATATCGACCTAATATAAAACATTATGAGATTATGATGAGAAATTATGAGATTCCTTAGGAAAACTTTACTTCAATATTTATTTGATTATAGACGATTTAACTGTAAAATTTCAATAATAAAAGTGCAATTTTTAATGGTTTTGAAAATGTCTATCCACCGCACGAATATCTCGCGGTAATGACGACACGCAGGACTACCCGTACCTATATTCATTTGACAACGAATTTGAATGTAATGTTATATTATTTTGAGTTAACGAATTTTCATTATTTCCACGAACTGCGTTCGAATTGCATACACGCCACCCCTTAAATATACACTGGGCGTGCGACGACGTCCTCTAAAAATATTGAGCAAACACCTATAAGCGGGTTTAGCAAAATATTTACAAACGAGCAGTCGAAAATCAAACTACGCCGACAATCAAAATTCAGTAAGTAAGTTTATGGTTATAATAGCATTACTATTGGTATTTTGTACCCGATAAACGTATGGGTGTACTCGTAAAACACGGTTGAGAACAAAATATAGCTAAATACACATGTCGAATAATTGAACAAAAGCAACTTGTGCCGGGACAATTCGGTGTGCAAGATGTGTTATCCACACATTCCACACAGATTACACAGGCTTTAAGAGGCCTCTCGAAAACTAAGAGTAACAATTCAAAATTTTCCTTTTTGAATATAATATTATTTGTTTATAACTTCCGTGCAATTCGTACGTTTGATTTATCGTAAGGTTTAAATCGAATTTAAAAGTGTCGGATCAATATAACACTCGTATAATACGTACAATAATTATCAATGAATTTAGGTATACATTTCCGTATACATTTCAACGTCAAAATTTACCTACATTGATTGTAGTAAATAACGTGTATTGTGATACAACGCATACAGTGTATGGTGAATGGCAGGATATTTTAAAATTAGAATTTATTTAATAGATTTTATAGATACACTTACATTTATTGCATTTAATTATTAGATGCTCGGTACATTAAATTTAAAATACTCATTCGGTTTTCCACACGCACGATATATTATTCAGGTTCAATACGTTTTATTCTTTATTTTAAACATTGTTTTCGTAAATATTATTTGATAATAATAGTCAATTGTAAATAGAATTCTATGATAATTATTTAATAATAATAATAATAATAATAAAAAAAAAAAAACAAAACAGTTGAACAAAATGCTACTTCTTTATCCAAAAGTAATAGGAACAGTTTATTTTCATTTATATTTTAAAAATGAATAATGAATATATAGATATTATCGCCTTTCAGAAAAAAGATTAGTTATTTTAATTAAATTGCCGAACAATTAAATTATGCCAGCCCCGATTATATCTTAAAAGATGCGGTTATTATTTATCTGAAATATTTTTCAAAATTCCCTACAATTCTACACTCCCCCCTCCCCGTTACAATAACTTTTAATCTGTTTACGTATTTTTCGAAATGACCCAGATTGCCCGTCATTCGGGTGCCTTTGGGCCATCTATATAGATATTGTTGAAACATTGATTTCAGTTTCGCAATACAATTTACTCGATAGTTTTCAGCAGGCTATCGGAGATACTGTCCAGTGGCGCCGACTTTGGGGTCTAACCGGTACAGGAACCCCAGCACACTTTGGGGGAGGGGGTCGGAATGAGTGCTCGATCATTTTAACGTAGCTGTGTAATAACATTGAAAACGGTTGATAATGGTTTATTTTTTTTTTTTTGTAGTGGGTGACGGGGGGGTGTT
>CABPRJ010000511.1:394325-430977 GCA_902439185.1 Cinara cedri | reverse complement strand
GATCATTTTAACGTAGCTGTGTAATAACATTGAAAACGGTTGATAATGGTTTATTTTTTTTTTTTTGTAGTGGGTGACGGGTGTGTGTTCATTTTTTTTTTTTTCCAGGAGTCTGCACAACCACGATGAATACAACAGTCAATAGTGTTAGAAATCTGAAATATCAAATTTAAATACAAGGGCCTCGAAATAAATGCTCACGCACGAACCTCGGAATATTCATACAACAGTTGCGACACTGTTTATAGTTTAAATAGGGCGCGCGGCGTGTACGCCGGTGTCGCGTGGACGGTGATTATTGCGATTTGTTATAAATAATGTTGCACCGCTATTATAATATGCTGCACCCGAGACCTATTTGGTTTCTTGTAGGTATCTACAGAGTATACCATGCTATTAAACCGTAGTCGGAGGAGAAGAAAAAGTGCACGCACAATATATATATTACGACGTCACTGCATTACGCGGAGTGCGCAACGTCTGAAATATATCGTACGCATTTATGTATCACAGGGTGCCCCACGGAGATCCGACGAACGCGACGAATATCGTTTTGTACGTGTTTTTTTTTTTTTTTTTTTTTTTTTTTTGGAACACAATTTTAGTGTTACGAAATACGATTGTTAACTACGAGTCGTTAATGTTGTATGGATCTTTGACGCTTACCTAAAATCGTTAAAAAAGTAACTAGTGAATCGATTGATATTGTTTAGTAGTGGTAATGAAAACAATGAAAATAGGTGCCGACATTTTGTTTCAAAATACATTTTTTAAACGGTTGTCCTGGAATTTTGAAAAAAAAAAAAAAAAAAACCAATACTAAAAACAGTACAAGAATCATAGTGCAAGGCTCTATAGTAATTATTACTAGAAAGAAAAATTTAAAATTATTGGACAGAACAAAAATGATGGAAATCGTCAGATCTCCGTGGATCACCGTATACATGTTGATAAAACTATATAACGACCCTACGAAACAATATTGTAATTATAATTAAAAATGATAGGGTTTTTTTTTTTTTTTTTTTTTTTTTTTTATCATTGGTCTTTTCGTTTATTTATTATGTATACAGGGCGTGTACCATCGTGTTCTATCGGGTTCTACGGTTGCCCGCACCGCGACCTTCCATAATATTATTGTTATGAAATTTCTCCGACTTTTCCGTTATTTTTTCTCCCAAAACTGAGTAGAAAAATCATTGCTATATTATACAATGTGTATGAACGCGATATTCGTTAAATTTATTTCCATCGTAATGCCGGATACTCTGTATTCTATTCGTCTATTTTATCTTAGGAAAATTGAAACGGGATTTTAAGTACGAAATCCACGTCTGTACCAACGGTTTTTCACAAACACCCAGTGGCCGTGATAACCGTCGCGAGCAACCCAGACCCACTCTGTATAACGCACGTGAACGGAAGGCGCAGAAAAAAAAACATGCGGTCTACTGACGTATGTAGCAAAACGTTCAGCCAATTAAAATCAATTGAACGTTATTGTATAATATTTATAATAAATAAATAATCGACGATTTTATACGTACGTCAACAACGCGACTTTACTATAAATTTTGTCGTTACATAAATACATTTCGCCGTGAATAAAGTAACCTTTTCGCAATTATTCATCTTTCTTGATCTCAACCAACGAAGACCATTTATTTATTTCACTTTTGACTGTTTGGCTTCGCCGGCTTAACGCAGTGCTCTAGTCTTAAGCGCGGTCTTCCCGTGAGGCTTTTTTCCAACTGGGTCTTCCTCGATTATTTTTTTTCTCATCATCGACCCCCGTGTTTCCGTTAGCAACGTTTCACAGCCCACGGCGGCCCTCTTTTTCCAACACCCTTTACCGTATCTGGCCGTCGAAAAAGTTTATAATATTAGGTTCGTTGTTACGCAACATCGATTACGTTCACCAACACGGGCCCCTTTCTCTCGAACACCGAGAGAAAGGCTTAGGTTCTTCGGGTTTTCCTAAAGGCCACGTTTCAGCACCTTATTCGACTCTTAAACGGCCTGCAAGTGTATAACATAGATTTTCCGCGTTCGTTTTGAAAAGCGTAATTGTACGGCTCACGGCGGAGGCGGCGACGTCGACGTTTTTATGCGTGGGCGTTAAATATCGACGCGGTTACGATCGAAGCACGGCGCTCTCTTACGGTAAAACACGCGGAGAACCATCAATAGGTTACCACAGTCGATAACGCTCGATATTATGAAAGTAATAACATTGTACCTATAGAATACCGTCGCGGTGCATATAGCGCACAAGATTTAGGCGCTGTATATCCTGCAGTGCAATGTATACATATCAATTACATAATATAATGCGTTTCGGAAAATTAGAAATTGGATTTGAATAAATTACCATTAAATTAATAATATTATACTAATACGCCGCCGTATATATCTCGTCGAAACGGCCGATGTTTTATTCATCGTGCTCACAGAGTATATTATGTCGCGTGTCGCACAATATCATACAAGATACCGCATCTGACTACGCGGGATGGGAACGTGTGTTACATGAAAAAATACTCATAGGCCGGTTTTTTTTAGATAGAAAGAACACATATAATATATTATAATAAAGACGCAGAAGAAACGTTAAGTCGAAAATTATAATACCAGTTTTTTTATTCATTTAATTTGAATTTCTATTCGGCGTTCCGATTTCAAAATGTCGTTTTAGATTTTTATTATGATATGAATAAAAAAAAAAAAAAACTCGCCGGGAAATAAAAGAAGAAATAAAATTAGGCGTTTTATTGTTATTAAGGATTATAACGAATCTCAGTTTAGGTACGCCTATAACAATACGGTTTACCCGTTTCACGTCGACTCGTTATTTTCTACTAAAGGTCATAATTTACGAACATTGAACAAAACAAGTTTGGAAAGTTCACTCTGCGAGCGTACTAAGTTCCCGGTTTATAAACGTATTTTAAACAATCAACTGTTTACACTATTTTAATAGAATTTGCTAAATTGGTGAATAGTAATAATAATTTGGTACTAATATTTTGTTAATAGTTGACCGGACGTTTTTAAAATAATTTAAGTACCTACTGCTAAATACTTTGGCAGAAAATTTTTTTTTTTTTTTTGATATTGGCTACTTAACATGAATGTATATTTAAGAGCAATAGATGACGGTGTTGTCAAGAGAAACCTTAAAATCAAGAAAAAAACTGTATCAATATCCATGTTGAAAAGAGATTGTGATTATTTTGGTTCATTTCTAGGATATGCTGGAATTAGAAATTTAATTATTTGATTGGAAATTAAAAAAAATTGTCAAATGTTACAAAATTGAGGACAATTTAGAAACCCTTCGCCGATCCCCTTGATACTCATATTTAAATTAATTACAAAAATACATACCAATAACTATTATGTGACAAACTTATATTTGAAATAATAATAATTTAGCATGCATTTTCTTGCCCACTGAATTAACAACCGTAACTATACCGACGGACGAACTACACGACGGAGGTATAACCTAAAAACAATTTGGCCAAACATTTCTGGTTTTACGTTTTTAAATTAATATTCTTTTTTAAAATAACTGACGAAATCACCGATCAGATACAAATAGAGATTTCGTTTTTGATATTGCAAGAAATATTTTTTATAATCACGCATCTAACGGTTGAATACCTAATCATATACCGAAAAATAGAAAACCTCAAAAATGTCACAGACCTATTATATAGGCTATAAATGACTGAAACAATCGCCTGAACTTGTTGAATATTTTATCACATCTAGAAAAGACGTATAAAAGTAATCCGTGTAAAATTTAGATCTCAACGATTGTATGTAACTGAACTACAACAAAAATAACGAGACCGTTAACACGCTGTAAACTCGCCCGTTTTTCTCGATTATAAAAGAAAACCGCGAAATGAAAAAAAGAAATAACGATGATAAACAAATGTTCTATTTACGAATTATCGCGGTCAAATCGTAAAAAAAAAATTTTATTTCGATTTTTTTTTTTAAAAACGACGCTTAGTTTTATACAATATGATACGTTGTATCGGGTATACATTTGTATTGTGTAAACGCGTACCGGCGTTTGTATATCAATTTATTGCACGCGACATCCGATCCACGCAGACGGGTACGCGAGTTACTTTTATTGGGCGCAGTGTGTACAAATATCAATAATATATTTTATCAATTTAATTTTCTTTCACTACGATCGACCGATCATATCGACGACGTCGATGTCATCTGCCGACAACGCCGCTACACGCGTATTTATTGTATTTATTTAGCCGTTTTTTGTTTAATATTATAATTGGGACGGGCCGAGTGTCGACGAACTCACGAACTCATTTCTATTAAAATCGCGCGTTTTTTTCAGTACAATAGAAATTATTGTTTTTTTTTTCGGAGCGCATAGTAAAAATACGCGTTTGCTCAAAGACGATCTTTATCCCAATATTTTAAAGATAAAACGTCTATTGTAAAAAATAAACGGGATAATATTTCGGCGCAAACGACGGAACGTCGTGGTGATATGAGCGTTTAACAAAATATCGATCGCAAACGGGAGGGCAAATAATAATATATAATTTCACATTTATGATATCGACCTAAATTTTGCGGATATATACATTACGTATTAACGAGACTCCCTTGGGAATGCAATTTTCATAATTTTTTCTCCGTATCGTATTGAATACTGAAGTATAGGCGTGAAACCTGGTCGATAACTAAGGGAGGCGAGGTAAAAATAAATATATTTAAAAGAATTGTATTATGTCGAATATAATATATTATGTCCTTTTAAAACAAGACGAACAAACCGGGAAATGTACCAATCGTTCCAAAAACCCATTATCAGTGCATGTCTGAAAAGCATGAGTCACATATATTGAGATCTGGAAGTAAAGCAAAGACAATTTTTACAGGGAAACTGAATTGAAAAACTCTCGCGGGTTGTCAGAGATGGATAAATCGGGTGAAGTCAGATACTGTCGAATTTTCCCAAGGGATAAGCATAGAAGACAGCGAAAACAGAGACAGGTGGAGAGATATGGTAAGAGCATCAGAGGCCTTTATAAACTTATGAAGATCGCTATTTTAACTATATTGTATTGTATAGGTAAGGGGATTACTTTGAAAATTTGTTGGCGAACAAATTTCACGATCGTACAATAATAAGTACACGGAACCGCTGGGAATTTTTTTTTTTCTTGTAGATGTCGCTATAATCGCCACTGCATCAATAACATTGACGCGCAATGTTTAGAAAAATCTACAGCCGTTAGTCTCCAATCACGAACGAAATATTATAAATAGTACGGGCAACGCAAATATCAGAAAAAAAAACCCATATTTTTTATTAAAAAGAGGAAAATGCAAGTAAACATTCACTGGTATGAAATTATACAATAAAATGCGATCATATTTTTTCTATTAAAATTTTCAGATTCTGTGCGGAGCGAGGAATTTGTTGTTTTTACAATGACGTTTATTTTTTGTTTTTCAATTAACAATTTTTCTACCAGTAATTTTGCTACCGATTTTCAAATGTAGCACTTTTTCTGAAAGGAAATCTCTATTTGGGGTGGTACTTTAAGGAGGTCATTCTTTTATTTTCTCAGGAGATTTTATAATTAAATGGAAAGAACGTAAGAATAACGGGAAAATTTACGAAATGTAGTATTATTAAACCGTAAATATCACGGCTTTTCAAAACATGTATAACCGAACTCCGCTCAGAATCGTCTTAGATTCGTTAGAATAGCTTATAGAATAACGTATAGAATCGTTAGAGATGATTATTCAGTGAGCACAAGAAATACCTACTTCACATTTCTTCTCTACCTTTCTACCTTCTCATCTACAACAGTAGTCCACCCATCGTGTAAAATGTGTTCGTTTGTTTTATTTTACCGTTTACGAGGTTGACGACATTAGGTTTAAACATTCGATATATTATGTAAAGTAAAAAAACACTAGGAAAAAAACGACACCAGGCGAATTTTAAATTGTATCGGTATTTTTTTATCACCGTTATTATATAATTATGAAATATAGGCGCGTAATCGTTATTTTTTTTATTTATTTTATCTCATACACACAGCGTTAAAATAATGTAAAAAATGAACACGAGAGACGATACACTTATAAGCCGTTGTAGGCCCTCGTAGTGAAGCAATCCTAAAAGGACATCCGACGAAGTAATGTGATCACCGCACTGGGAAACAAAAAAAATGGATAGCTCCTCAATGACCGTGAAGTGATGGTCGATTGTACAAAAATTATACAATAACAATTTTCAAAATGTACCCCTAAATGACTGTGGATCCGTAAACCGCACGCTCTGCACGGTCCGTTACAAAGGCCTCACAAAACTCACAGAATCGTTTTTCGTTCGCAATATGATCTATTTTATACTACAAATATAAATTAAATTACCCTCTGAGTATATTATGTATCCGTTATAACCTTCTACTAACTGGTCTCCTAAAACAATGCCCTACCACCGTAGTGCGAAGTATGTCGGCATTTTTTTTCGCCGTACGAATATTAGTATTGTGTTCGTCAGGGTGATATTGAGTGCTGTATAGTGCAGAGTCTGACCAAAGTTTTAAACTCTGGGTTGGAGATTGTATTATCAATAGTGGGGTGCTAAGTCTCTCCAAATCTATCCCTATAATTACGTTTATGACGGAGTGTTTGCCCTTTAGATAGTTTTACTATCGTATACAAATGTTCCATAGCCACACTGCAAACTGTCCTTACCTTGAAGCACGGAGGACACGACGACCAGAGAGTTAGCGACGAGCAGTCCACCTTTCCGACCAAACTTCTCTGCGACGAAACCGGTACTCAAGCCACCGATCATTCCGCCAAAACAGAATATCGCCACGGCCACGGCCCATATGAGCGTCACTTGCGATTTTTCGACCACCGATTCGCCAGTTCTGGCTTTTATCACTCCTCGGATCCATTCTTCGATCAACTGCGGTACACGAAAAAAAAACCACACGTAAACGATTGGTATATTATAATACATTAGTAGCTGTCCCGTTCGACGGGTGGGTCCACCTACTATAAATGTAAAGTTTTAGTGTCCCAATTACCATATACCTTTTTAAAAAAAGGTTCATTGTGGTTCAATTCCCGGACGCCAAGAAATACAACCCAACAATGAACCAAGTGACCATTTTCTATGGTAACTACTGTTCATTGTACGTATCTTCGCGACAATAATTACGGCCCTTCCACGGATTATCTTATTATTTATTATTTCGTTTTGTTTGGTTTAATGTTTTTTTTTCCTAATGCATCCGTAAATCACCAAGGTAACCCAAAAATCAACAAACAAATTCCATTTGAATGTCCGTACTAAAAATACCAATATACCTGTATTACCCCCCCTCCCGGATAGGGTTTGAATTCGAGAGGAAAAAGTAATATGTATTAATTGTGATATAGAACTACACATCCATGTAAACGGTATAAAGATGTTTTATCTCTAAAATCTCAATGAAATAAATAAATACTTTTTCCCAGTTTTCCGTGAACGTGATTTTGAATAAAATTCACGAAGACTCAATAAATAATCGTGATAAAAACACCGTTAAACTTGCGTGTACCTGTGCAACTCCTCAAATACGACTGGATATGGGACGTTTATTTTGCGTTTAGAGGATATGTATAGGGACTAAAACTCGCATGTACAGGAACGTGTTTAAGGGATGGTTCTCGGGGATCAAAACCTCCCTATGAAATGTGAACAGCTCTTCGTAAATTGTAAACAACGAAAATATGATTATAATAAAACCATAATAAAATCGATAAAACCCAGACCGAAGAACGTGTTCAAGGCTACGCCCTTGTGTCGTACGTATACGTATGCGTATGCGTATGCGTTTTGCGACTTATAATCAAATTCGAATCGTAAAACAAACTTCAAAGTACGTGACGTTATTTTATTATTAGTCGTTTGCCAAAAAAAACACTTAAAAATTGTTGTTGTATGTCTATACTACGATTCTGAACTATGGATTTCTATATGGGTCTGATCCAACTCCCCCCCCCATTGCCTTTTATTTTTACATAATGTACAAAATACTGTGGAACGATTATTAAAAAAAAATAACCTAACTTGACTTAACTTCTTCAGAAATTTGTTTCGTATTTTAAATTGCTAATACAGTAGTATACTGCCGTCCTAAAGAAAAACGTCGTAAATCGAAAAAAAAAATGGACTGTGCTAGAAAAACGCGCACTGCTATAATATTAAACATAATACAGTATAATTTCATTATTTTGTTTTTGATGTACAGTGTTTTTCCTTAGGATGGCAGTGTAGGTAACTGATCACAAACGATATGTCCGGTTATTATAATATCAAAATAGTTAGGAAAAATATTCTCTCCTCGGACGACGTGGGCTTAAAAATACGAGTCTCTATACATTTGAAAATCAATAGTTTATGCGGGTTGAACTCGCTGTTTATGACGGTACCAATAATAATATATGAAGTGAGAATACAATTTTGAAAACAAATTGTAAAAGATGTCTGTAAAATCTGTAAAACAAAGAACTAAAATCATATTAATCGTTCAACATTGTATTATTCAGAACATAAATTATAACACACTTAATAATACATAATAAAGTAAACCACGGAACGAAAAATTCTAATACCCGTCTAATAATGTCACTAATAAGTTGCACGTGCGCTATTCGAACAATATTAGCGATGTCGATGTTGTGTTTTAAATTTAACCATCAGCGGGTACTGATAATAACAATATTAACAATAATATCATAATTTATGCCGTATTTAAAATAACAAAAAAATAAATAAATGTATAATGTAAAATTAACAAAATATCTGTCAAATTTTGGGAGATTTCCAGTGGGAAATAAATAAATTATTAAACATTTCAATTTTTGTTTATTCGAAAACGTCGCTGGAATTGCCTACACGAGATCCCTTAAAAGCACCGAAACCTTTTAGTAGTTATCAATAATTTAGAACGAAAAATCACGTCTTCGAAAAAAAAAAAAAAAAAAACACCTATGAATAGCAGAGCTTTGTCACTACAATCAGTTTTCCTATTTAACAAAATATAATAAAAGTATTCTTTGCAAACTATTATTAAATACTATTATACTGCAATTCAAGCTACAATTATACTGCTTTAAAACAAACAAACAAAAATGATGAGATTTGATCATAAAAATTATAGTAGGCGGCAAGGGGTTAAAAACTGAAACACCCAAAAGGCATGCCCTTAATATTAACATAATGGCATCCATATACATAATTTCAACCCCCTGGCTTCACTTGAAGAGTCACTTCAAGTCTGTAGCGGTGTACAAATCAAAAAAACACTCTCCGCCCGCAACAGTATGGCTGAAATCATATTGAAATTCAACTACACATTTTATTACTTCAGTCCGCCTACTAAACAGCTCGAATTCCCGAGAGTTTGAGAGCTCATTTGGCCCGGAGGGAGCCGCGATAAATTGCCAATAGTATAATACAAATAACGGACACAATACAGCGCAATAGTCTCCGTTTTCGAGAAAAATATTGAAAACGCCGAACAGTAGATATTTTTCAAACAAGCGCCCGACGTCGTTGTCCGTCCCGGACGAATCACGAAATCGTCTACGTAGGTATAATTTGTTATCTAAAACGGCGTTTGGGGAGAAATTTAAAAACGTTGAAACGCCATCTTAAGACGAAAAATAAATCGCATCGAATATCGTCGACAGGTGAATACCGATCGACTATACACTACCGAAGGTACCGAATATTGATGGCTTTTCCCCGGACCGAGCGCACCACAATTGGATATAATAATGTATCCGACGATAGTATAATGTCTCGAAAATCATAATCTCGGTCGAACGGGGGGCATGTTTTTTGACAATCGAATACCTTCCGAACGACACCCGAAACCGAACGAATTCGAGCGATGCAATAAGGTAACAAGTATTTGAACTTTTGAATTTCGTGATATTGATGTAATAAGATAGGCAATGACGTGCCGGTACGGTGGAAAACGTAACGACCCAATACACCCTGAATAATAATATCGTTTGAAAAATATTCACGACGGCGTCGTGTCCACCGACGCACGATATCCTAATGTGAAACACAATATATGTACAGGTTTCAGCTAACCCACGAAACTACCTGAAACGTCTGGGAAAACTTATCTGTATTATTCTAAAGCGGTTTCGAAAAAAAACGTATTGACGTTGACGACGACGCGGCGGACTTATGGAACCAAAGAAAAAAAAAAAAAACCCGTACGATTTTTATCCGAGAGAAATATGTGGTCAAACGACACTGCGTCGACCGCACACGGACGGTTGCACGGGTTTTTCGATGCGCCCGAGAACGGTTTTACGGTCGTACACGATTTCGAATGCGCGGGTAGGCGGTAACTACCACTAAGTGCGTAGACGGAGACTGTTTGGAATTTTATTTGGTAAAAAAAAAAAACAACTTGAACCCGAAATTCCGTGATTAATTATCGAGAGAGAGAGAGAGAGAGAGAGAGGGAGACGGAATGGAGTTGACGGAGACGAGAAAATAAGCCTCTTAAAATCGATATTGTGTGTTTGAGGAGACCGAGCCTGCAACGTCCCCACGTCAAGTCAGGTATTATAATAAATTATCGTGATAATGTACCGGCCGGACACGTATTGTTGTTATTACGCATCCGTACACCCTATGCCCCGGACTGACGTAACCGGGGAGGGGGCTGAGAGGGGGGGGGGGTTTAGTGGTTTGGTTCGGTATTTTTTATTTTCTACTTTTAATTCGATTCATTTTCGCCCTATAACCCCCTCCCCCTCCCCCCTCACACACACACGGGTGACCGAAGGAGCGTTTATAAATTATCTCGTGTACTCACCGCTTGGGGGGCGTTCACCACGCCGGTGTTGTATCCGTGTTGGAATGCCGAACCGAAAGCCGACGCCACGATGGCGAACACCAGTCTTCCGTTGAGGCCCTGGAACAAAGAAAACGCGGACGGTCGGTTATTCAAACTCGAAGATAAATTGTCGTCGCGGTCGTTGCCGTACGGCCGCCGGGCGCCGTTGGTCGAGTAGACGCGTTTCGAAGCGCAGCCGCACAAACGGCCCGGGCCGGACGAGCAGGCGGAAATGCGCATTTTTCGGATGGCAGTTTTTTCCTACGCCCGTGACCTTCCCGGCGGCGCGGCCTGCGTGACGGCCAAACGACAAAACCGGCAACGGAACTGACGGTATTGTCGTCGTAACGCATTCGCCGTCGGCTCGACCGCACGATTATGAAACAATAACGTCGTGCCGTTGGACTATTTCGGTTCGGATAACCCGGGCGGCGGGTTTGTCCGTTCCCCGGCATTTCCCGCCGCGTACGGGCACAACAGTTATCAGGCCGTCAACGATAACGCGTCGCGCGCCGACCGCGGAGAGGCACACCCACTCGTTTGTGTCGTCTACACTTGTGCATCCCGCACATCCCGTGTGCGTACGAGCGCATGTTCGCGCGCGGCGGCGTGCGTACCGCGCGGAGAGATCCGTCGCCGGCCAGTACGCGGCGTTTCCAACCTTTGCCCCGGTCGTAACTACAGCTACGGTTGGCGTCAGGCGTTACGTCCGATATGTTTTTTTTTTTTCTCTCTCTCGATCGCGTGCATTTAACATTACGTTTTACAATAGTCATTGGTAATCAAACGAGTAATTATTATTAAAATTGTATTCCTACTGCAGCTATAGCGGTAACAGAAGCTGTCACCAGCACACGCTTCAAACGGTCCAGCTGTGAAGCGTTCGAAACGTTTGCCGCCGCTCGTAATGCAGATAGAATGTCGATCGGATGTCGGGTTTTAAATTCCGGATCGTCCCGTGAATCGAATGGTTTGAAAACCGTGATTATTCGTGTGTAATTTTTTTATTTATTTATTTTTTTTCAAACAATTCTTAGTAAATCGAGAAATATCTCGAAATAAATTACGAGTGGGTACTATAGAAATGTTTGATGATATCGTCTATCTCTGCAGCAGTAATGATTAATTTATTATAAACGGTTAATGACGTTAATGGTATAGGCAGAGATGTTTTTCTCTAGCCAATAAAAAAAAAAAAAAAAATAACGATAAAAGAAAACTCGTTTAGTTAAGAAAACTCCGCAACCCGGAATATTTTTAATTTTATCTTTCGTACGTATAAAAGAAATAACGAATAAAAAAAATTAAAAAAAAAACGAGTGCAATGAGATCTACACAGTAATAAAATATGACCGACAAGTAGTGATTTTAGAGCGAAAACACTCGTTATATACATTTTTTTTCTAAATATTTACGAGTCGAAATAGTTATGGCAATATAAATAAAGCTAATGTGTGACTCCTCCTCCACCTTCTCACGCTGCATATAAAACAAAAATATTATAATATTTATGAGCCCTAGAAAAAATATCGTTTAAGTTAAGTTTGTGTTGGTAGGCACCCAATAAGTTCTGAGTGCACTTTTGATTTTTTTTTTTTTAACAATCGTTTCGCATACACTCGTTATTCAGAGAGACGAAGATAACGAAATTCGATGTGATGATAGGTATCTATGTATAATCCTCTCGAGTTTACCTCGGCGTAAAAGTACGAAAATTGCCCAATCAAACTTAATAATATGTATATTCAATTTTTTGTAATATTTCAATTTGAAAACACTCACATTTTACAAAAAAATTCGTGTTTCTTTAAAAATTGTCGAAACCGGAAAAGTTTTTGCAAAATAATATTAAGCTACTTATGACATTATATTTCGTGTGTGTAAATGGCGGAGTTTTCGGTAATCGCGCAACAAAGAGCATTTCTCTTATAGAATAATAAACCTCCGGTGATGCACCGGACGTATAATTTCCCGAGTTTTATGGGAAAAGCGCGGTTGCTCGCAATATCGTTTTGTATTTTTTGTACATTCTCGCGCCCACTGTAATCGTTTCGTATTAATATTAATAATGTGTGTCATAAAAAAAAATGTTAGGATTACGTTTTTTTTTTTTTTCTAAATTATTTACTCGAAAGCAGGTATTTACTGTTATTACGACGCGCGTGCACGCGTGTATATCGAGTAAAGACAAAAAAAAAAAAAATATATATATATATTTATAATCGTGTAAATACATATACAGGACGATTGTCTTATGAACTACGCGCCATTGTCACGATCGATTGTTCACACTTCTCTTGTATTTACGCGCCTCCGGTTCAAATTGCATAAATGGTAACACGTCGGTAAACTTAAAACAATATTTTACTGCTATCTTTGTGCGTAAATTATATGAAATTCTTAAGATGAACATTTTTCATGGGCGGCGATTCGTCCTTATCGTTCAAAAATCAAAACTCGATACTTATACATATGGAATATTGAAAGTATTGTAAAAATGTAGAAAAAAAAAAACAAAACGCGCGTATAATATATGTAATTGTACAATAATGATAGGGGAGAAAATCTCGAATCAAATTCGCAGTATTATTATTTTTTTTTTTTCTGTCGTTTAAATTCTCGGGAGGAGGGCGGATGGGGGGAAATCGTCGGACCGTGATCGAAACGACAATCGCCCTGTACAACAGTGTAAGAATTCGCGGGATACCTACTCGCTCAAATATATTATTGTATAGGTATCGTAATATTATTACGCGTAAAATTCGGAGTTTTTTTTTTTTGTTTTTCGTGAAAAACGAAATGAAACGAACAGGAAAAAAAACGCATTTACGATAAAGCGACAAAAACGCACGGGTAAAATAACGTAAAATATTTTTTATACGCCTATCTACAAATATACGGTAACCAGAATGCAAATATGAAAACCGGTTACTTGCATTCGGTGCTGCGTACGGTACGGGTACACAACAAAGACGGGTTTTTTAATATTATTATTATTTTTTATACGCGTTAAGGTTTATAATATACTTCGGTGCGCCGTGAATGCACTGAATGCATTTCCACAATAATAATAATATTATATAATAGTTACGACGCACATTAAAATAAATCAAAAAAAAAAAAATAATAATAGTAATAATAATGAAATAAAAAACTCTCATATTACAATATCCCCCCTCTCCCCTCCCCCCGGTATTTGTATACGAGTAATATAATATTATAGAGTCCGTGTGGTACGATATTATAACGACGACGCATTCCTCATAAATTAACGTTGGTATAATACTGCAGTCAAATAAATTATCCCGAATTATTATTGTGTATACCTGTCTAGAAAAAGAAGAAAAAAAAAAAAACTGGACGGGTGCACCGCTGTTGTAGGCGGAAAATCGGGAAGGATACGTAAAGTTATAACCGTGAGCAACGACAAACAATACTCGATCCGGAGCAGAGTTCGATTGTTACAGATTTGTATTGAAACGTTGTCGTTTTTACGATTTTCGTCAACATTTGATCTAAAATCCTAAATAAAACACTACTACGTTACGGTTTATTATGAACCTCCCGTCAAAATTTCAAGCTGTTTGGTCCAACAATTTTTTTTTTTAAAAAATGACTTTCTCTGCTGGTGGTCACGATATGTTAAAAGGAATAAAATCAATATCTTATCAATTTTCGATCGGACCGTAATATTTCTGGTAGAAAACGTAAGTTGTAGAAATCGGCGCGCTGTAGCCGTTTTGCCTAAAATTGTCTTTTCGATTTTTCACGATCATTTAGAAAACCCCTTTGGAAAATCAAAAAAATGACATTTCCAATGCATCGACCGGGCAAAATTTCCTTCCGAAAAAGGCGCCACGCTTGACACGTCGAAGCAAGATTTTCGGTGGAAAAGTTGTTGACAGACAGAACAAGAAATTCAAAAAAAAAAACAAAAAAAATAAACACGCACGTCACAGCAAAACCAATAGATCCCTCGCCCCACGCGGTCCGAATCCGGAACACGTACAACGAGAAATTCCGGCCGTTCAATCGCAGTGTTTCGGCGGAAAAGCATTTTAGTTTAACGTATTCGATTATAATTGTTTGCGCCGTTCGCGTTGCCAATATTGCAATTGCACCTGATGATCGCGTTGTCTTCGAACGATAACGCGACTTCTGAATTGAAAATGTACAACGAAACGTGCACGCACGATGCATTATGTATGAACTACTGTATCGATTCTAAAAAATTACAATCGGTTATCGTTTTTAAATTGTTTCGCGTATTGTTATCTGCAAATAATATTACGCGGCTACCGTGCTCATTTGTTATAATGTAACCCGACGGTTAATTAACGCGTCGAATTGTTCAATTATTTTTATGGCCAAGGCGGTTAGACAATAGTGTCGCGGAAAAATAAACAAACCGAACCGACCGTAGTCATACGGCCGGAGAGGGAGAGGATTTTATGCATTTGAAAAAAATGTCGAATATGGGACGCGACCGTGCAAAGGAAACGCACGCCAGGTAAGTATGCGAATATACACATTATATTATTGTCATGTGCCCCGGTGTTGTTTTTGTAAAAAAAAAAAAAAAAACTCTACGGGATATGAATTCATACATGAGTATAAGCAGTTTATGAATTCAAGCAGCGAATATCGTGTTTTTATCAGCGCGAAACTAATTAGATTCTATCGTTCAAAAAGCCGCCGCTGAAAAACTATTTTACAAGACATTCACAAGTTCGCAAACTTAAAAAAACATTTTTTTTTGTTATTTTTTTTTTTACGCAGTTTGGGACATTTTTATTGTTGAAGATCGTACAAAATAACGTGTGAAACTCTCGGAAATCACAAAAAAAAAAAAAAAAAGAATTAACATTCGCTATTAATAATTTAACAGCATTTTTCGAAGAACTACAAAATCATCGGTTTCGTAAAATGTAATTATTCGTCGAGTTTAAAAACCGAATAATATAATATTATGCACTTATATTTGCGAACGCAGCCGTGCATGACTACAATATAATAATATCGAAAATCAATAAACGTACAGAATTTCGAGCATATTATGTTTTTATATATACATTTTTTTTTTAGGGGCACAGTTTGCAGTGCAATTATTATAGTAGGTATACCAGGTTTAGAATTTATGTTCAATCGGTTTTAGGAATAAAATGCGATTTTCTGAATAATTCCGTAGGTATTTTGATGACAAATTTAGAAAAAAAAAAACCACACACGGAAACCGTTACAGAAAATAATCTCACTTTTTAAATCTATAGCAGATCCCTTTGCCGGAAAACTCAACCAGAAGAGTGTTGCGATAATATCGCGAGAGTGCGGTGCGAGGCCGTTGTTGCATAATGAGCGCGAGACGAACGCCGAGAAATCAAATGTCAGTGACGAGACCGTGGGATTTGGAACTTGTTTTTTTTTTTTTTTTTTCATCCAATATTTTTACGTTTTTTCATTATTATTATTATTATTTTTCGGTTAAAAATTATAATAATTTCTCTCGCCGCCGATAATCTCGCACTACCGTAGTAATTCATTATAAATCAGATGGTGATGAGTGTTCATGATAATTCTAACCGACACTTTTACTTTATACGAATCGCACTGTAATCATTGTACACGCGTTATTTAATATTTTAATTATATGTTATGCGATTTAGACGTACGCCCGATTCCTAATTTAATAAATATAATACGGATACGCGAATACGAGTTTTAAGGTCAATGCCGGTAAAATATTATTATGTATTATTTATTATATAATAATAAGTACGGTATTACGAATGTTAACTGTTGCATGTATGTATGTTTTATATTCTCCGATAATACATTCGATATAATATAAAATCCATATATACAGGGTGATTTTCTCGAGGGATTTTTAGTGTTAAGTTGACTCAGAATTTACAGATATAAACAGTAGGAGTAAAACAATTTAAAATAATATTAAAATAAAGCTTAAACGATTACGTAATGATTGAAAAAAAAAAAAACAGAAATCGTTTTCATCTAAAATCCTTCGAAAAAATCGCTAACTTTATCACCCTGTATACGTATGAATATGCAAGCACCTGCAGCATACTTGTATGTATTTACATATTATTATAATAATACGAGAAGATAGATAGGAGTGGTTTTTAAATGTTTTAATTATAATGTGCCGATTTACTCGCGCCCGAATAGTAAATTTCTTTTTATTTGTGTTCAATCGGATTGAGTGTGCATATGTATGTATACGTGTGTGCGCGTGTGTGTATGTGTGTATGTGTGTATAAAGTTCATTGATATGTTTTTGATATTAAATCTATTGTTAAAGTAAATAATATATTTTGATTTATCATCGATTCTTTGAAAATTATAAACGCGTGCAGGTACGAAAGTGATAATTAGGGAACGGATTTAAACGATACTTGAAATCCAAAAAAAAAACGTTCAAAAAGCACTTAAAAAAATCTAAATAAGCAAGGGATTTAAAAATGTCCTTTCTAATGGTTCTAATTTATAAATTACAATTTTCTAACAATACTGAAACGATTGGCACAAAGCATTTATTTTTATGATGTAACGCGTACAATAATATTGTATTTAAAATAAAACTTAAAAATTGTTAAAGTAATATTATTATCGTAAAACGGTTCGCGTGCGTTTATGTTGATCAAATACAAACAGTAGGTAAATTATTAAGCGATTATTTCACTACGTGTTGATTTTTTTTTTTTTTTATCAAAATGTAATGCACGAGTACACTATACATTTCAATTGTATTTATTCTGAACATTGCTGAAAAAAAACGATTCTAATCGGAGTATTATTAGTCGTATTTTTTCTTTGTTTCCTTTGTAAACCAAAAATTAACAAGAACTGTACAAAAATGATTAGTTTTTCCCATTTATTAAGAAAACTGAAAATGAAAAAGTTACCAACTTAATCCACAAACAAGATCAAAAAATGCTACAAGAAAGTTCCTAAAAAGTGTTTGATTGGAGCAAAACTATTTCGTATAAAATTTGTTTACGGGCACAAAACACATGCATGCATACCAATACAATTCTCGCTTCGCTCAGAATCTAAAATCAAAATTGGTTATTTTGTTCTATAATAATATTCTGATAAAAAACAATTTCTCAGATTTTTCGCTAACGGTGATTTGTTATAGTTTTTCGTCATGAAATGTACTAAAAATGCATAGAATTTATTATTTTCATTAGCTTACAAATCACCTTGAAAAATAAAAACAATTTTTTACGATAATTTTCTCTTTTGAAACTGTTTATAGTTTTGGACAATCTTCTACTTAAAATGTTTATACGTGGGCGCACGCGTATTTGGATACTCAAATAGTAATAATACTCAAACAAATAACGAAAATTCGTTTTTTTTTTTTTTTATCATAATTTTTTTTTTTTTCGATTATATATGATATTCATAAATGATTTGTGAACATCAATAAAAACGTATACGTGTATAACGCGGATCGAGCAATTTTTTTTTGTTTTTAATAAATTGTTGTTATATAAACGAGTTGGTTTATATAATAATTGATTTAAAATGCAAAGTTAAAATAAAACGACATTGACTTGTGCAGAAAAATGCATGGTAATAATATTATTATTGTGAGCGAAACGAGACGAGTGCCAATGATACACACCCATTCATTCGGTCTTCCTGTTTGCGATTTTTTCTCTGATGAGTTATTTCTTACATTATTATTATTATTTGCACACGTTATATCGAATATTTAGAAGACGGTCACTTTTGGACGAGAAAATTGTTTTTCTTAAAAAATAATAGATTTTAGAAATAAAATACAGAAGACGATGTTATTTTACTCGAACGAGACGACGATTTTTGCGTCCGTATGATACCTCATTTATTTTAATATCGACCCGGTGTTTTATCGCTAAAATCACATTGAAGGGTAGGTATTTCTTTTCTTTTTTTACGTTTTACGTGTACCTACATTTTTTTTTCTGAGCTATTTCACTATTACACGAAAATTAATGTACTCGCGTTACTGACACTTATTATATTATGAAAAAATGTATTATTCGCTATTGAACTCAAATCATTTAGAGTTATCGATAATGTTGTTAAAATCGCTCATTGACCCGTTAAAAAGAATACCGCGAGTTTCCTCTTCGTTATGCGTACAATGCAATAAAATATTTGTTTTAAATTTTTTTATTAGCTATTATAATACCAATAAACCGTCAGTAATAATATTTGGTTCAAATAAAACCATCCGCCAAACGAAAATCATGCATGCAAACGACTAATCGAACAGACGAATAACAAATTATTGTAGTCTCGGCAATTTAAAACGAATTGTATTAATTGATTCTGGAGATCACTTATGTATTTCTTATACTATAAATAATACTGTTGTGTACGACGATATTGTTAGCAATGTATATACGAGAAAGGAAAACAATCGATTTTTATTTTTACCATCACTGCTAGATAGCTAGAACCTAACGTCCGACCACTCTGTTATCTTAAATAGTAAAGGTAAAAAAATATTTTTTCACTAAAGAAGTTAGCGAGAAAGTTTACTAAAAATAGTTAATAACATATGTGTATTTTTTTTTTTTGTAAAAAAAAACACCTCAAAAATTCGCTTAGAAAATGCAAACAAACATAAGTATTCGGTCCAGATTTTCAGTTTTTATACAAATAATTCTTAGGTTCTTTGAGTCGATATACAGTGCGGTTCTGGTTGTGAAAACTTGTTCAAAGATAAAACAAAAAACAAAACATAAATTGAAAACATGTTTATCTTTTCTTATCTTATTTAGATAAATATGAAATAGGTTATCTGAGATAAACAGTTAAATCGTCTATAGAATCTAAACGAAGTACTTTAAATCGTAATTTATTTATTCATTAGTACGTAATAAAAAATTGATATTTTTTAAAAACAATAATAATATGCCGATTCTTAAATGCATCTTTATACAACACTGTTTAAAACCAATGAAATACTGGTGGCATAATTGCATATATGTATCTGTATTTTGAAGGCTAAACTAATATATTAATCAACATCGAATTTCTTTTGATTACTATCAATTGCGGGCTATTAAAAATAAAAAATAAAAAAAATAAAGTGAAAACCAGAACACGTCCTTTTAACAATCTATATTAATCAACACATAGCACCATCGTAATACTAGGCGAGAAGTCAAGCGTGAGTATACTATAAGAAAGGCTTTTTCAAATAATAATAACGTGTCGGCCGAACATTAAATATTTTGTTTGAGTAACCACATTGTAACCAGATTATATATACACAACAAATGTAATATTATTATAATCGACGAGTCAGCGGTCAGAGCAGAAGTTATTGTTGATATTATATTATTGGTTTCCGTCAGTACCTTAAGTATATAATTGACCGCTTCCGTTTGTTATAACATAATATATTATATTTAAAAAAAAAAAAAAAAACCTCTGCAGAAATAACAACACTACGACTACAACCTTAAGATTACTGTCAATGAACTATTATAAAAATATGAACGATCCTAGAATTTTGGCAAATGCAGACCATAGCTATACTCGCATCCAGACCTTTTTCGCGTGGGGCGCAACCTAATCTACAGCATGATAATCGACTAAATAGGTAAGTATGTCGGCAACCGTCACGATAAGCACAAAATTTATTCAAAATGACATCCGTTTTTTCGCTTATCGTTATCACGGTCTATGGGCTATAAAATAATGTTATAATAAAAACAGTTTAAACACGTACAAAAATAAATGTATCATGTTGCTGTTATTTCACGAAATTATTAAGTTCAAGGCGACGTACTTGTATATTTTAGAGATGTTTGCAGAACATTCGGGACCTATTTTGTCGGGCCGAAAGACGGTCGTCTGATTTTGCGGAAGTCACTAGTACATACACTCCTACCCGCTCGCCATTCACCCGTAGACACTGTTATGTGGGTGAAACGGTTTTAAAGAAACGAGTATAGAGTGCGAACTCAATAATTTTAGTTAGGGTACCTATATAGGAATCCGATTTCAACGTTGATTAAAAAACGAGAATTTTTTTTTAATTTAAACTGATTAATCAAGATGGCGTTAATTCTTGACTGTACCGATTTTACATGACCGATAAAAGAAAAACAAATAATACCTATAGAACTGTAAAACAATGGTTTATTATGCGGCGATAACATTTGATTTTTGTTTCAAGTTCGAAACTGTTCTGTTGTATATAGGCATAGATATAGATATATAGATATAGATATATATAGACATATAGATATAGGCAAAAATATATTTCTTTTTTTTTTTACTTTGGCTATAACGAATTATATAGATGATTATAATGAGCATGCATTTTATATCGAGGAGTTAAAGGTTAACGAGCATACATGCATTTTAACGGCATAATGCAGATAATTGGGGCGGACACCCGAAAGGGAGATTGTAATTGTATACTGTCCGGGGGTCATATTTTATTCATCTCTAATAGTTGATTGTACTTTTCATTAGCACAAATACATTTTAATACCTAGGCGTGTACAATAATAATTATAATAGTGTTTATTATAATCAATCAAGCCATACGTGTTCCTTTTTTTCGCGGTTGTTTACAGATCGGCTGCGGATAAGTCTGGACATTGTTTTAGACCGATACATATAGTCTCCCGTATACTAAAATCTATGAAAGACCATTGCAATCGAAAAACGAACGTTCCGACGAAGGGGGTATATTTGAATCGCGTGATTTACAAAGAAAACAAAAACGGGTGTGTGGCTCGCGGTGTGCCTGGGTTTTCGGAATATAACACGAATTATTATGTTTTTACAAAGACGACGAAAGAACTTTATACAGTGCGAAAATTCGATGCATTTAACGAATTCTATTAAAATTTCACATGTTTCGACGAATTTGTGATTGGGCGGAGGTTATTTTCGGATTGGACCGGACGGGCGGGCGGAAAATTAAATGGGGTAAAAATAATTCGCATCATCACTGCGGTCGAATATATTGTGGGCACCTTACACATATTATTCCGAATTCCGGTGATTACGGATTCTTGGCAATCACAGAATTTAAAACACATCGGCGATTACCTATTATTGTACGGGCACACGCGAATTGCCGCTTCCCGTTAATCCTTTGAGTCACCTCCCGTACATTTTTTCAAAAAAAGGTTACTCGATTTACCTCCCAATTTAAAATTTACTGTTATCTCGAATTGCCCGCCACATCTAATAATCTACTTGAATTTAATCTAATATAAGGTCAGATTAATCCATATAAATAAGCTCATAATTAGGGCTGTGAATTTAATGCAGTGATAAACATTGAAAATGACATTAAAAATACACAAACAAAAGGCCAAAAACTGAAATGAAATACGCATTTAGGGTCCCAAAGAATGCAATATAAAATGGTTTTCCGTTTAATTTTTATATTTATTTTGATATTACCGATATTACTGATATCATAAGTCTACAAATAACTAATCTAAGCAATATTGCTTTATTTTATTGAATCGTTATATTTACTTAACCCGTATACGGCTTGTGTAAAATATTATTTTATAAATTTGACGTATATACAACCTGTGCAAAACAAAAAAATATGTATGTGAAGATGTAAAGATGTAAGAGTTTGATGAAAAATACCGGAAAACAAACTAAAAAGGAAAGTACGACTTAAAAAGTCCAAAAAATGATCTTAAAAATCAAAAACGTCAAAAAATGCAAGATTTAAGTTTCACAATCAGCCGAAAAGAAATGCACTTTCCTACAAATTCACAGCCCTAGTAATAATAATGTTTGATTGAATCGGTGCTGTAAACGACAGGTACGCTACGGGAGGCGATTCGTGTGTATGCGTGTAGATTATAGGGGTACCGGATTCGCCTCCGAAACACCCGGAGTCTAATCGAACAAATAAAAAATAAAAACATGTATTGCCTGGATTTCGGAGGCGATTCACGTGCACCGGTATTGTGTACGCATACCCGTGGATTTGTTCTATCCGCGGGTACGAAAGACAGCGCGTACTGTAAAAGTAATTCGGCGCCTAATGTGCTCCGTGCGCATACCCGCGTGTCATACGAAAATCGTTTGGACGCCTCGGGTCGTGTTTCCATTATCACGCGCGACGATGTTGTTCGTCGTTATACGCGCCCGCGTGTTTTCTATTGTCGAACAAAAAAAAAAAAAATAAAATAACGCGTGTGTACACCCGTCCGTCCGTCCGTCCGTCCGTCCGTTATTATTACTATTATTATAATATTACGATGACAACGTCGGAATTTAATTATATCCGCATCATACACAAACCGTCGTCATTATTATTACAAATAATAGGAAGGCTTTTTTCTCTATGCCTCGCACTCCGTCGCGCGTATCTCTAATAAAATTAACAATAATACCTGCCCATAATAATAATAATAATAATAATAATGATAATAATAATGATAAAACGCCGCTTCGGAATCGTCACAATAGTGCGCGCGTCTGAGGAGAAGCTCCGTCGGCGCACGCGAGTACCCCGGGATCAATCATAACATTATTATTATTATTATAATGTACGCGAGGTAATATTATTACATTACAATGGGTCGCGCGGTTATTATTATTATTTTAATTTTTTCTAATAAGGATGTCGCAGACTCCCGAGCATCTTTTATCCTCGGTTCGATCTTAACGGGTGCAACGCGTGTAACAAAACAAAAAAAAAAAAAAAAAAAAAACGGGAGGTAGCCGCATAATATAATATATGTATAGTAGCCCGAGCAGGTAGTTCCCAAGCGATTTCCACGCTGATACATCGTCATTATCTCACAGAAAGCCAAGTCTTTTGTTTTTTTTTTTCAGTGCAACAGTCCGCCGAGTGAATGTAATTTTTTTTTTTATGATAAATATTTACTATTTTTAACGTCTGCCATTTCCATTTGTGTAGTTTAATCTTTCTTATTTTTACATCGCGCTACTAGGCGTAAACTCAATAATAATAATAATATAAATAGTTGTATGATACACACGGACTATACAGATAGTGTAAGCATTCTTTGCGCTATTAAAAACACTACGGATCCAAGATTTTCTCGGAAACGGTAAAGATGTTTAAATGTTGCACCATACGCATACGTATTTATATAACAAGACCTATAGTGAGTTCGTTGAAAAGAAACAATGGCTGCGTGTCATAAGCAAATCACCGTGAACACATAAGAGATATAGGGCTGCGACTGAAATAATATGGTTTGAATATGCAACGCGCACGGAAAAGTAAGATCAGGTATATACTACAAGATGGGGAATAACAGGTGAAACGCCCAGAGGGTACAGCCAGAAAACTTCGGTTGGACGGAACGATACAAAGAAGACCCCGAAGAAAATTGGAAGTATCGATCGGGAAGAATGCATTAGACGCGGGAACAGATGGAAGAGGATGTTGTGTTGATAGCTCGAAGAGCTGTACAGCTGGAGAAGAAGGGCTACCGAAGATCTTTACGAAGAACATCGTAAATATTTTTACATTTTTCAATTTTTTTAATTTCCATTTGGTATAAAAAATATAGTACTTAATCGGTAAAATAATTCATTCATATTATTATTTTAATATAATCAATAGCCTTCGTTTCGGTTTTTTTTTTTATGAAAATTATAAACTGGAAAATATTGTAAATATTATTTTGTATATATTATAATGTATAAACTGTTTATTATACAAAGATACCTTCGGACAATCGTATCAATTTTATCACACTTATGATGAGATACCTCGAATTTTACGGAAATTGAAATACGACATTAGGTACAAAATACACGTTGTCGGAAAGAGTTTTAAATATAATTTCCTTATGGGTATTTTTTTTTTAATTTTTTTTTTTTTTGTAGTAATATAATACTGCGTGTTATGATATTATAAATAATATATTATGTTTGCCGTACGTAGAGAGCAATTAGTTATACGATGGACTCTCGATGACTAATATTAAAAAATGTACAGGCACTTGTTTATCACAGGAATGCGCATAATATTGTATTTTTGTCTTTTTCGGCGTACAATAAACTCGGGCATATTTTATGATGTAATATGGCGGCGTTTTTTTCACGGTGATTGATAATAATACGTCGGTAGGTTTCAAAACCGAAACGTCAAAATTGATTATGATAATTGTATAGTGTTATTATTTGTTTACCGAGCGCGAAACATTAAACACATGACGTACTGTACACGGATATTATTATGATGGGTGTTTAATGTCGTCGGCTTGTATTTTGCAGCTTATCGCGTTAATTTTCGTTCGATAATACCAGTACTTTTTGGCAAATATAATATTCAGAGCGCGTCATGTAGACAAGCGCACACTTTGTTCGCATGGGATGCCGGAATTTTTCAAAATAACTCCCTTTAGCTTTAGCGGATTACTCGGTATTAACTATAGCATGACTCTTAATATGTTTCACAAAAATAACTCGTCTCAAAAGGGCACGATGAATCATATAACTTGATTTATGAAATTAATTCGCAATAATACAACTGTAATAAGTTAATAATGCACAAAAGAAATGGCAACATATGCAAAAAGTGAATTTTGAATCAAATAAATAATAATAACGTAAAAACTAAGGATCGAGCTGGTTCTGTGGAGGATGCCATGGCATATTTTGCTGTCCCTGTGCGCACGCTTGCAGTTGGGATGATCGATTGTATTATTGGATTTAACCAACACGGCAGAGTTGGCATATAAATAAACGAAATAATAGTGCACGAACATTAAACTAGAATATTATATGACTAAAAAAAACAATTTTAAAACGAGCGTTATTTGTCATACAAGTGAAGATTAGGATTTCGATTTATATACAGGGTGATTAATTAGGCGTGCTAACCCTATTTTTGTTGTTAAATTTTGCACACATTTAAATTCTGATTTATGGAAAGTTTAAGTGCAGTTATTAAAACTAATATTTTCGAACACTCAGATTTTTCACAACACAGCCGTATCCTGTGGCGATACCAACTTCGGTTTTTTAAATGAGAACCTACACGTTTTAATGCAAATTGAAAATCTAAATAAGGATTCAAAAATATAAGTTTTAATTTCTCTTAAAAATTTCAAAAATCAAAATTTTAATATACTAAAAATTTAATCGTAAAAATGGCGTAAGACCGTTTATCGAATCACTCTGTATAGCTGCTGTATGAAGTATGGATTATAATAATATAATACAACTATTATAACATGTCAGACGACGCTATACTACTTGTACCTACTACTTGTAAACAAATTGTTGTATTAATGCTAAATTAGATAAGTTGTAAAAAATACGTATCTTAATCAGTCATAGAGTTGTAAAAAAATAAAACTAAGTTAAAAACATCAACCTTATTTCGACGAATATTCGATAGAACACCGATATACGATTGACGCGAAATGATAGATTAGTGTCGTCAAAGAATATATTATTCTCGTGTTTTTCATTCATAAAATCAACATCAGGTACTCGTATAGGTACAAAACGAGCTTTATGCAATAAATTCAACGACCTTTATATTATGTTACTGGTTTTTTTTCACAACTATAAAATATATTCTAGTGTCGACACTCGTTTCGTGCGGATTAACGATTATAATAGAGGAATATTTCTAAAGTATACCCACCTAATCTAATCGTTTCGAGGACTTTTCGCTATATAACTCGAAAACAATGATAATTATTATCATAATAATATTATGTTGCATAAATGAAATTACAGGAAGCACCCGTCGCACAGGAAAATATTGCTCGGGAAGAATACGGTAATACCAGGCAAATTGTATTACACAGACAAGTAAAATTAGGGAAAATATTCACCAAGAAAATATTATTGTTAGGGAAAATCAAATTAAGGAAAATATAATAATCTTTTAATAAAATATTATCATAACGGGAAAAACTTTGACAAGGATTGGAACAACGGATATTTTGGTAAGTATATGATATTGTGTTATGAGAATTGGAAACCAGGACCGAAGAGATCCCAGGAGAAGATCCAGGAAAATACGATTGGACATGGTTCGAAAATATTTGGAAAGTTTAACAGTTTAGTGCTGAGTTGCAATTGTACAACATATACTGACTTGGGATCATAAAATAATATTATGATAATACAGTTTTAGGGTTAATGAATCGTGACTAGAACTGATTGATTTGTAAAGGGTGGTGTCTGAGTATGTCTTTATGTATAAATGTGATTGGCCGGCAAACGGACATGATTGGTTTTTTTTTTTACATAGGTAATCCGATCTAACCCCGTAATAATATAACCAATAATACCTGCTGCTGCATCGGCGGAATGCACTATGGGAGCGGCGGTTTAAACAATATGCAGTATATTACGATTTATTATAATAACATCAGAGAGGTCGGGAGGCGTGTGCATTAGCCTATGTCCACGTGTGAGGTTTTTTTTTGTGATTGTATTGAATATATATATATATTAAAATACGTATACGTGTGTGTGTGCAAGAGAGTGCGACAAATACAATCGTCACAATCGTTTTATTACGCGCATCGCACGCAATATTCACTGCACCATGTGCTCACAGTGCCCGCACCCGTCAAGGTTTCGCGTTCGACTGCAGGTAGCGTGTTCACGCAACGGTAGTTTGATTCGGGCTTGCGATCTCCCGTCACATTGTTACGGTAATAATAATGAAAATAATAAAAAAAAAACAAACAAACAAACAAACAAACCGAAATTATACGATTCGTGCGAGGTGATGTGTCGCTGAGCTGCGTCGTATATTGTGCAATATTCGCGCGATCCAGCGACTCGAGGGCTCACTGGTCAGTGGTCAAAATATGAATAAAACACGATAATATTATTAACTATTCCTGGACGAATTCTGTTACTATGCCTTTGGTTCCAGGGTTCGAGTCAATTTTTGGCGTTTATTTTTTCTATTTTATGAATTCAAGGTTTTGAACGTCAAACGGTTTGACGTACACATTTTCACGAAACACTCGAAAATCGAGAAAAATTGTCGACTATTTTGTAGTTGAAAATCAATACAATCAAGTGAAATACTACGTTCAACCGAGATCCGCTCATTAGGCGTAATTATATTTTTAATTGTAAGTCCGACATATTAGGTACAATATTATATTATAACACTATCGAAAAACTGATAAGTTTAAAATATTTACGACCCGAAAAAATATCGTATTTTTTATAACGTCCCGAGGACACTCCTTGAAAAGAAAAAAAAAAACTTCGACACCCATTTCCATTTACGGCTGTGGATTATTGTGAAATTCGGACACGTGATTGTAATCGGTACGTCGTCGTGTACTTAATACCTCCATGGGAGTAGAATTTATACGGGATAACAATGCAAGTCGAGTAGAGACTTATATATTATAAATGATTAAAATGTATAATCGGGACGACTACGTATTTTAATAATATGTATGACATAAAAATCTAATCGTCGAGACACAACAAACGTATTAGCCCCTTTTCCGCAGCTAGACAGTTTAATCGAAAATTGTTATTTAAAAAAAAAAAAATTATAATAATAAACCTCTTTGAATAAAAAGATGAAGCGCATTAAAAACGGAATTCCAAATGGTATTTAATAGTAACGGAGACTTAACGCAACATTTTGTACAGACGTTTCGTGAACACAATATTATATTACCCATAATGACTTCGCTTTGGTGGGTCACTTAATAATACACTTAACGGTCGTTAAACGTTATTACTTATTGTACCCAATTCCCATCGTCTGAATACTAAACGGCAACCCGGTGCTGCGGTTTATGGACACCGATCAGGTACGCATTTATATTCGAAATTCAATAAAATCGTGAACATCGCACGCGCCTGCCTCTCGATAGTCAGGTTTATTTTAAGAAACAGAGTATAATGAAAAAGCTATTACAGTTTTACAAAGGTGTTTTCTTGCCCCTCGGAAAACGCTGTTTACGGTTAGTAAAAATGCTCGGATTTATTATTTTAATACCGTAAGAAAAATGTTAATTTTTCAATTGACGATACTTTATTCGTACGTTTTTTTCAAAATTCCCAATAAGTTTTTTTTATTTATGAACATCTAAAATAATTTGTAAATTATTTTACTGTTTTATTATATATTTCTTGTTTTTTTCGGGGGGGGGGGAGAGAGTTATATTAAAAATTCCACAAATAAATGTAGTGTTAAGTTAAATCAACTTTGGTGTTGGAGTTGTTTTCATGTGTCAACCAAATCGCTGACGAGATATCTAAACTAAAAAGTGGAACAAATCAAAATTTATTTAAACGTACAAATTATTTTAGATGTTTATACGAAATAATGTTTTATTAGTTTTATATTTTTCTCTATTTTGAATATTTACACGGTAAAATGTCTGTAACATTTTTTTTTTGAATCACTCGGTATATATATTATTTGATTTTGTTTCTATACATTTTATTCTGGCGGTTTTTTTTTTATTTTTTATTAATTCCTGCAAAGAAAAAATTTGAAATGTTTTTAATCGTGGTTTAAATGTGTATAAATATGAACCACGCCAAATTTGCGAAGATTGTTTCACACGTCGACGGATCGGTCAATATCTCTGTTGTTGAAAACGGGACAGGCCCATTTCGGTGGGAACGGGTATAGATGGAAAACGAAATATGAATGACACGTTTGTCGAAAACGTGAATTGACGGGAAAAAAAATAAAAAGGAGTAGAACAGTTAATAATATTAATCATTCATCTGCACTTATCAGCGAATCTATCTAGCGTACCAGAGAGGTATATTATAAATATGATATTAATATTAAATTTTTATAAGTCCGCGAAAATAATGGACTCGCCCGGCGCGATAAACTCCCTAACCTCCTGCGCACTCCGTCGCTCTTTGAAATTCATTATTATTTGACCGATCGTAATTATTATTATTTGGTAATACCTATACGCCAGTACGCTATGACCGCTAAAAGTTCACGTCTCGTATTTAGATAACGAAAAAAAAAAATGTATTATGTATCGATTATTGGTACTTGTATAAATCGTTGTAATTAATTTAAACAATAATATTAATTAAGGGAGAAAAAACACCCCGAATACCAAACTAATAAAAGTACAATGCACGTGTTTTATTAGTTGTTATAAAGTAGTGGACGAGAGTATCACATTAATTGTTCGCAATTATTCTCGACGCGCGCCAAAGACCGCAGCCGTTATACTTAATTTATATTTTTTGTTTTTTAATAACTCATTAGCCACAACGGATATTCTTCGAATAACGCGGCCTATCGTCAAATTGGCCAGGGGGAAAAAAACACACACACGCACATCTTAATTGAAAACGACTGTTTTAATATGCGCGTTATGCGACGCACGATATTAATTTATAATTATCAAACGGAGTTCAAGAGAACGTCATAACCGCGGTCCGCGTGCGCCGTCTCCGTCTTGCCGACGCGGCACGTATAGCGAAATTACGTTACTGACAACGAAAAAACGAGCGCGGCGCCCAAGTTGAAATTAGAGTCTAAACGCAAATAACCGAATACAAAGAGAAGAATATTTCTGGCGGTCGTTCGCGCTTTTCTAAAAAAAATTGCTGACGAAAAATATTTTTTTTTTAATACCAACCGGTTACTGGGGCTCGCTGAGACGAACTCTTGTGGAAGCTCAGAATTGTCTTTTATCGATCGTCACAAAAATTCTTATAACATAGCATAGATAACAGTACAAGATACATATAAATAATATAGACAGACGATTCAAATATCAGTTAATATCAATTATAACCGCCGGTATTTAGAACTGTATGTATTTCAAGTTTTGGGTGCATTATATTCATATCGGATCCAATGAGAAATGTTCTTTGTGTTGTAAACGAAAACTAACTAACATTTTTTTTATTTACTCGATATTATTTTCCTCTATAAATCTTGTTGTTTCGATGTTTGGAATCCAAAAGTTTCCGGCCCAAACGCCGTCCCGATGCACGTACTGAGTAACGAGATTTCGCCCGTGTCGTGCGACGTTAAGACCGGAGACAGTAAATGCGGACGTATAGCGTCATCTTAGTACTTAGCTGTATACGGCCTTTTATATTTCGTTATAGGTAGATTGTAGGTACCTACCCATAAAGAAAGTTTTATTTTTGTCATAAATAATATTACGGCGCGTCGAAGAAGAAAATCAAAGTAAAGCATATACTTTGTGAAACAAATAAACCAATAAAAAATTCTAAAAAAAAATCTATTATAGATTCCTTTCTGAGAGGTTTTTCAAATAAACTAAATGATTTTATTTATGGCCTTTTCGTTTTAGCCAATAAGTACGTTATACTTATAAGGTATATATATATAAATAGGACCTATAAATATATCTATATTATAGGTAGATATACCTATATAAATTACATACTACAGGAGTATTAGATAATGTTATCCCGATGACCCGATAGCTCCTTTTCTTTTTAATTAATTTAAATAGTTATTATTTATATTAATTATCAACATAAAAAAAAAGGCCATGCATAGGTGCAACGGGTCATTAGGACGACGGTTACTATATTGTATTTATAAAAAAAAAATAGCAGCGGAAGCGTAACGAGTAGTTTATAAATTTAGGTATAAGGTAACTTAGGTTAGGTACTTATATATTACACATAGCTTAACAAGGCCAATTAACGTCTCTAGCCACGCAAAAGTGTCCGCTCAAATAATCTACCTAATGTATTTCTTCTCGTAATTTCCATTAAAATGTATGCCCTTTATCGACGGATACTTTTTGTCTGGGCCGGTCAAGTCAAGCCCTAGCTTCAGCTCAAGAATTAAGATGTATAAGTATTTGATATATTAAAAATAATTTTGGATATTTACCGTCATTGCTGTTCTACAAGGTTTTGTCCGTGCACAGTATGTTGAATAAAAAAAATCTTGTGCGTGTTTTCTCGTTTCCGTCACTGTCAATAGTTAACCGTTGTTGCTCGGTAATTTATACCGGAGGATACTCGATCCCGTTTCCCGTGACAACCAAATTAACTAACAATATATTATATGATATAGGTATTTGTTTTTTCCCGCCCGTGTCATCAAAGCAACCCAGCCTACAAAACCATGTATGTATAAATAATATTATTATTATAACATAAACAAATATACGATCACTGTAATTATGTTGAGGTATTTATATTTTTCTCGGGTAGATTGCGGTAACACGAGACTGTATACTTTAATATTGTATGTAACAGTATCAGTTATAATGTTTATTCACACGGTCCGTTATTATTGTGATTAAAATAATATTCTATTATACGAATTACTTTGACCGATATGAAAAATACGCGCGTATTGAGCAAAAATTGTTGTTGATTGCGATAAATACGAATTCAAATGTAATGTGTATGCACTTCCACACGCAAATGTTTATACATACAATTGAAATTTTGTCTGTCTGTCTCCTATAAATATGTACGGTTTTATTCCGACCGCGATTAAACTTTGCACCTCTGACATTTAAAACACGAGGAAGATCGCTGTTTACTACTTGTCGTCCTGAAATTTATCCTCTAAAAGATTGTTGACGAAGGGTTTTTGGTATATTTAGAACGAAAATGGATTTTTTTTTTTTTTTGTTCTTGTCGATTAACGGGTTGCTTTGTTGACACGGACGGGGGAAGAAAATGATGTTATTTAATTCGATTGTCACAGAAAAGGAACTATTCTTTTTAAAAGATAAGTTACCGACAACGACGCTTAACTGCGATAGGGATAAAGGTGGAAACGGAAAGACACGTTAAAATTAATTTCTTTTATTGTCTTCTGTTATTTTGAAAGGGTTGAGCTTGCGAAACCCCGGATAGTAATTCGATTAATTATATTAAGTATTATTTTTCGAAGATGTTTTTTTGATTTGTTTCATGCAATATTATAATTATTATTTATTTTTTTAACTTATTTTAAAGATTGAAACGAACTCCGCTTCTGATGAATCATTAAAATGATTTACATTTGCGCATTGTATTTGCATACAGTTTTTGAAATGTAAGACAATAGGAATGCAGCGAAAATCAGTTTCTATTGTCCTCCTTAATAAGGAAACGTGACTCTGTTCTTATAACATTATATTTTCTGTTTAATTTGTTTTTAAAATGCGAAGTATTCGCGTGAGCCCCGCTATAGTATTATTATTATGGTTAAAGAGAGGAAAAAAAAACACTGTTATAACTCCATCAAAAATGTACTTAACTACAAATATATGACCTGTAAATAATTATACGCATTAAGAACCTCGAAAAAAAAAGTTTCAATTCTAAAATGAACTTAAGAGAAGAAGAGAAAAGAAGAATAAATAAATTCAAAAAAACGGTTGTGTTATATTCACTGACACTTCGTGTTGTACAGTTTTTAACGTTATTTAAAATGGACGAAAAGGAACCAGAGATCATTAAATATATCATAAAATTCGTTGATCTAAACAGGTAAAATATTTCAAAAAACACTTTCAAAACGGTTAGAAAGCCATCGTACTAAAAATAACAATAATTTCAAAAGTACAGCGGATACCGTTTTCTTTACGATTTCCTATACGAACGCGACATGTATTTATTTATAATTTATACGTCCGTCCAAAATAGTAAACTAAAAAAAAAAAAAAAAAATTGTTCAATCGCCGTACGTGTGTACGGTATAATAATATAACTGCAACGTTATTATGTAAATTAACGTCCGAAACACAACAACGAAATATAATGCTCAGTTTAATAATAATTCTGGTGGTAATATCGTAGTCAAAGCGCACGACTACCGGATAACTACTTCCGGGACGGCGTAGCATATTATATTGTGTATTATTGAAATTGAATCGTCTTCGTCTAATCGCACCGACGACACCGGGACGCGTATTTACAGACCGTGTCCGAGTTCGGCCGAAACGCGCTAATACGCAACCCGTCGATTGGGTTGTAGGTCTAATACACCATCAGGTCCATCAGGATCATTATCAAGTTCGAATCAACCGACAGGTATGTTAAGTTTATCCATTTCCCGTCACTCTGCTCTATATCCTGAACTTGTGGTGACTATAGAACAACTATACTGTCTTCATAAGCCAAAAACGCCGCAAGTCCAAAAAAAAAAAAAAAAAAAAAAAAAAAAATCATAAAATTCCGACGTTTAAGGTCAATATGCCGTATGTCTTAAATATTATTCTATAAAACAACTATTAGCGATATTTGTTTTGACAAAATGCCGTAAATGGTCGAAAAATGCATTTTTCTAGGTGAAAAATGCGTATAACAACCAGCTAAGCAAAAACGCCGTATACATTAATAAAAATACGGCATTATTGCTTAGTACACAATAAAAATAATAATTTGCGGCGTTTACATTTAGTACAAATTGCGGTTTTACTTATCGTAATATTGTAATCAATAAATCATCAAAATATAATAAAAGTATAATAGGTCGAAAAGGTTGTGTATAGATTTACGCTCAGACACAATAAACTCCCTCGGAACGGTATCGGGTTTGGACCGACGAATAGGTTATGTTTTGAAAAAATAACTTTAAAACGAATTTTTCGACTTGGGCCGAACTCGGATTGGGTCTGTAAATAGGCCGCCGCCGGAGGACAAGGAAATCGCAAATACGAATATTGTTCACCGTTGACGTACAATAAGATTTGTTTTTCGGACGTATCGTAGTAAAATTTCGCGTAATAAAAACACCGACCGCCGGCTTTATAGCATCATAATCTAGTTGACAATATTTTTAAAAAGAAATTGATTTTTCTTTATTGGATTTTTTTTAATTGTTCTATTACATAACGGATACGCGGTAACATCCCGTTGAAAAATGTTAAAAATACGAGGCTAATTGCCCTTGGAAAAAGCTTAGCCATAACTAATAGAATATAAAGAAACGATCAAAAACCAATTCGAAACGACGACGGGATGAGTAAACGAATTTTAATTAGATCGCGATTAACAAACATTAACTACAATACGTATTGGTGGGTAATATAGATTCGAAAGCGATTATTTATAGTAGACAGTAGCGACAGAAATTTATTGGTTCTATGTCGAAAAAAAAAGCGTGATAGTATGCATTTTCTTAAGCATCTAAATTCAAATTTGAACGAAAACCGTAAAAATCCCGGCATTTCAAAATACGTTTTTTCTGTTTCTTCAGTTATCGTCGACAAAAACGGAACACAATATTTTCGACAGATTTTCACGACTGTTTTAACGGATTTTTAAAACTATAACGTGAATCAATCCCGAAAATATCCGCAGCTCGTATATCAAACGGAGTAAAGTTTTTCGGAGTAAATCCAACTAATAGGTAATACAAATGAGAAAGTTTGTTTGGATGGATGTGTGTTTGTTACCATTTAACGTCCATACTATTGAATGAATTGAACTAAACTGCAGTGTATAGATACAGTTCTAGACTAGGAATAACATTTTGGCTACTTCTCCCCTCCCCCTCCCCAGTATTCAAGCCCTAAATAGGATAATGAAACAGGGTTTTTGATATTTTTAGTACGGAAATTTAGCTATTTTTATTGATTTACGGGTTACCTCTTTGATAAGGATGATAACTTTTGTATTATTAAACGACCTCTTATAGCTTCTATACATAATTTGTTTTCTCTTTTTGTCTTGCGCGTAATATAGCAATAAATAGTATTCCGCACTTCAACGATTGTGACTCTCTGGTTGAATTTACTATACCTTGGACGCATGGTTTCCTTTGATATTTGCATTTTTTAATAAATGGTTTAAACTTAAAGAAATTAGGTGAAATTAAAACACGAGTTTTTCACGATGAAAAACAAATCATTCAGCCCAGATGTAAAACCAAAATATTCTTCTTCGTAAAATGTATTACGAGTCCTTTTCTGCTATAAAATCGACTTGAGAGGCACAATTGTTGAAGTACGCAATGTATTTTTTGCGCCAGGCGGATCGAGAAAACAAATATTATAATATGGAAGGTCCTCAATAAATATAACGCGACTGTTTACCTGTGGGAATTTAAAACGTTAATTTGGATTTCTTTGATCTCAAGGAAGAAAGGCTCAAGTCAATTTCATACGTTTATGCAATCCGAACAAATAACACACAAAAAATAAAAAAAAATTGAAGATATTTGTTGATTTGCCATGGTAACCAAACACCGGTTGTGCGAGATCGGTTACGAAAACATTATGTATCGACAGTAAATACATATATTGTATGTTATAATTCCATAAATTGATGTGAGCCGTTCTTTACCGCAGGGTGTTACCCTAAAGGTTTTAATATACGTGAACGTCGAACAGCGTTCGTTTATCAGTAGGTCTATCCGTCTTCCTTAATGTGCTTAATCGAGTTCAAAATTATAAAACATTCTCGATGAATATTCATCCGTGCACCTAACATAAATACGACGACGAATGTGTATGTCAGATCGTGTGACCTTAAATTATCACGTACCAGTCGCGGTAAATACTCTAGTGAGTAACAATTATTATGCTATAGACTATCGCTGCCTACCTGCTCGTAATAATATTATTATTCTCAATTTAGCAATATTGTTTTATTCGTCTATATGATACGCATTGATAACAATTCGACCAATTTTCAATTGAGCGAGGCTGATTGCGTTTTCGTTTGAAACGTTGCCGTATAGACCGTTGCTAAGGCCGTAAAAAGATGTGTTCAACTCCCATACTACTACCCCCCCCCCCCCC